>ML780447.1:1185819-1202740 GCA_009831015.1 Picea engelmannii | reverse complement strand
CTTAAAGAAGCAAGCTGAATCTTAGTTTCATCATCTTGAATTTTTTGTATCCTACAATACACCTCAATCTAACGAATCCAATTATCTAATCTCTCAGCATTAACTTCTCCATTGTACATTGGCAATTCGAATTTAATATCAAGTTTTAACGAAGGAATTTGTGAAGGATTTTTACCATGTCCCTTTGGAGAGTTCGGAAGAGGTCTTGAATTAGTAGTAGAAGAAGAAGAAGATGGAGGAGAGGGTGGCGGAGAAGCACCATTCCCTCCATTTCCATTTAGAGTTTTATCACCATTGTCTCCCTTATGCTTTGAAGGGTTGGAGCCTTCAACTTGCAACCTTGTATTCCTTTCCATCAAGATCTTCATCATCTCTCTCATTTCCATGACAACCTTTCTGAGATCTTCATCTTCTGCAGGAACATGTTCATGACTCTCTTCATGAACCATACTTGGTGAATGCCTCCTTGAAACTTGCGGTGAAGATATATGCTTCCTCCTTGAAGGATGAGAACTAGGCTCTACAAGTTGACCTTCTCCTCTTGTGAGTTTCAACCTTGTGAGCATCAGAAAACAAACACTTGCAAATAATCAAGTCTTCAAAAACCTAAGCTCTGATACCAACTTGATCTAAAAATGAAGAAGACTTGTATTCTTGAAAATATTTGCAAGTTAAAATTTTATGTGTTAAAATGAAAATGGATCAACTTTGCAACACAAATTTAATAGGATTTACTCATTCAAGATGCATATAAACAACAACATAATCAGTGAATAGAAAACACATAACACAACAAATGATAAAGGAGTTCACCCCTCTCTTGGGTTACATCTCCTGGTCCAGCTTCCAATGGATCATTTGTATTATTTGCTCAAAGTTCTTAAAAATGTGCTTTAAAATGCTCAAAATTCCAAATAGACTGCTCCAATGGCTTCAGAACGTCCAAAAACCCCTAGCTGGGCTTTTTCGACACCTCGTTTGGCCAAAAATTGAAGAAGATAGGCTTCCTGGAAGTCCCCCCTTCAAGCTTGCTGTCTCTGCATCTACAAAACGCACCCTTGTTTTCTCAACCTAGCCCACACGCATATTTAAGCGTAAAAAATTAGCACCGGATGCAACCACGTGAACCGTGCAAACTGTAGGACAGTTACAGGCGCACCTAGCCCCTAACCGTTAAGGGCAAGGTCGCATGACCCATGCGACCGCGCGCTAGCATTAACATAGGCTCCCGTTCCATAAGCCAATGGTCAAAGGCCAAATGGCGGGTCGTTTGTATAACCGTTGGAACAAACACAACCGCGCACGCGCCCGTATGGTATAACATTGGGTCATATGTAATACAATGTGCGACCAAGGGCTGGGGCTAAGCCCTGGCCCGGTCGCGCCCCAAACTACACGCATATGCAAAATTTTAAATATATTTTAGCATATATATTACAAGGAACAACTAGTGGCGCGCCGATTGGCAGCTCTTGCCAAGTCTTTCCCCCCTGCCCGGAGGTCATGGGGTCGACTCCGGCCAACGACATAATTTTAAACCAATAAATATATGACACGTGGCGGCCATTGACTGGGCCACGTGTTGTCATCCCATTTACTGACAAACATGCCATGTCACATGCCAACTGTCTGCCATGTTTCGTATGTCCTGCCACGTCAGCGTCCGTACAGACTGTACAGTCAGCACCCCTTTTTTTGCCTGTTTGTAAATTTGAATAGAATGCGATATCTCTCGCTCCCGACGTCCGTTTGAACCCAAATGAGTTGCGTTGGGTTCATAACGACGAGGCCTACGCTTCTGTTCGATTTGAAGTGATTCCAAGCACTTTGAATTTTTGAGCAAAATTTGATCCCCTGATCATCTGGCCTGAGAGGACTATTCCATTGTGTCCAAAGCGCTCGTTTCAATCATGAACACTTTTTTTTTTCACTCGAAAAGGTTTTTCGTTTTCCCAAGATACGACCATTTCAATCAGATCCAGAGGTATAAAGCCTGAATACACATTTTTTAAATTTTTGCAAAGTATTATTTTGGTTTTATTTCGGTTTTATATTATTTATTTTCAGGTTGCTACTCGTTTAGATCTGCATATGCTCTTTTCCCCGTGCCCTGTGTTATCTTGACAAATCGGAAACATATAGGAAAAGGTGCATCTTCTGGGTAAGTTGACCGAGATCTAACCTTTGTTGTCATCGAGAAGCGGGATTTTTTTCTTGTGTGAAAATATTGTTTTTGAGCATGCTCTCCAAGGCCATCAATAACAACAACAACAACAACAACAACAACAACAATCCTCTTTCTAAACAATACAATATTTTTTTCTATACCATTTGGTTAAAAGTTGTCTTATTAAGAGGTCTTGAGTTCAAGTCTCTCTTTTTGTTACTTATTTTTGAAAAAGTTCATGTTCAAATTGTAAAGTGTATTTCACTTCAAGTATAAAAGTGAATCACTATAAGTAACTTTAATATTTTATTTTAGAGTTATTTATTTTTCATGCAGTTTTTATTTTATAAAGTAACTTCATTGTAAAAGTGACCCCACTTCTCTTTATAAAAGTGGGTCACTTCATAAAGTAACTTACACCACCACATGGTCCTTTGGTTATCGTTTATGCCTTTTTTAAAAGGGGAATAACTTTCACATCTGAAGTCCATTTTTAGTGTCGTTTTTTTTTTTAAACCGCATAAATTTTCAAGATCTTTCCATCCAGATCATCAATTTCAGTTTTTAAATCCATATTATATGCATATTTAATATGGATTCTACAAGTAATCTTTTGCTTACCAACACCAACTACTTCCAATGAAAATCTCATATGGAGGATTTATTAAGAAGTACAGGGTTGTACCGAATTACCTTAGGAAAGGAAACAACACCCACTAATGCTAATAAGAAAGTCAAATGGGATAATGGGAATGATGAAGCACGTGGATTAATCAGAATGTCCATCTCTCATGATTTAAGCTTCGACCTTCAATCAATTGATAGGCCCAAAGAAGCTTGGGAAAATATTGAATCTATGTTTGGTAAACACAATATTATTCGAGCACAATAGTTATAAAATCAAGTACTGAATTTAAGTCCAAATGAATTTTCTTGCATTTAATACTATCTATCTAAGTTTAAAACACTCAGAACTTTATGTGAAGAATGTAAGATAAATATAGAAGAAGATCATTGCATCGATATTATTAAGCTAAATAGTGCATATTCTGTGTTTGTATCTACCTTTTATGCTATGCAAGAGGCTCTAGGGACAGCTTATAAAAAACCTAGTATTGGGAACTTTTGTGATGATTTGATTAGAGAGAAATATAAGCTTGTACAATTTTAAGTGATCAACACTGCAAGTACCTCCAACAAAGCCTTAGTCATCCATCAGAAAGATAAACCCAAGAATCCCAAGAAGAAACATCCTGGCCACAACAACAAGCAATATAAGGGTCCCAAACCCACTCAGACAACTTCCACTCCTAATAGTGACAAATGAGAAAAATATAAAAGTAAGAAGATTGACAGACATTGCAACTTTTGTGATAAAAATGGTCATGATGAGTCCAAATTTTTCAAGAAGATGGCAGCTTTAGAAACAACGATGAAGAAGCACAACATTGGTATTGACTCTACTACTTCTTCTTCTCATGGACATGCACTTTCTTCTTCTAGTTTCTCCTTCAATACAACTTCTACTTCTTCTTCTGATGAGTGTCTTATTGATTCTAGAGCATCTTATCATATGGATAAGGATAGAGACATATTTTCTACTCTAAATGAATGTAACACCAAGAAAATATTTGTTGGTGATGATAAATCTCTTAGTGTTGAAGGTTTTGGAACAATTCAAGTAGAAAATGGTCATTTCAATGATGTATTATGTGTTCCAAGTCTTTCTTGTAACCTTCTATCAGTATATCAAATCACTCATTCAGGTGAAGGTAAAACCATAGAGTTTTCACATCACCAAGTTGTAATCAAGGATCTAAAATATCCTAAGCATGTTCTTGCAACTGGAATTGCTAATGATATTACCAGGTTGTACAAGTTTGACAACTTTGGGTCATCATCTTTTTGATTAGTTTTTGTTGCTCATAGCGATGACTTGAGAAAACTTTGGCATGAGAGATTTGGTCATCTAAGCTATCACTCATTGCAACAACTATGCAATCAACAGATGGTGACTGGTCTTCCTCTTGTTTCATGCAGAGATGGTTTTTGTGTCGGTTGTGTTCTTGGAAAACATCATCGGGACATTTTTTACAAACATGCCTCTTGGTACGCCTCAGGCCCTTTGCATCTTGTTCACAGTGATTTGCGTGGTCTACTTTCTTCTCCTCTTTTTTTGGGTGCAAGTATTTCTTAACTTTCATTGATGAATTTTCCAGACATACTTGGGTTTATTTCTTAAAACGTAAGAGTGAAGTTTTTGACAAGTTTTTGGCCTACAAGGCCCTTGTAGAAAAACAACTGGACATCAAATTCAAAAGTTAAGAATAGATAATGGAGGCAAATATGTGAACAATAATTTTACAAGTTACTGCACTACACAGGGCATCCAAATGAAACACACTGTTTGATATACACCACAACAAAATGGTGTTGTTGAGAGAAAGAACTACACATTAAAATAAATGGATAATTGTATGATCCAATCTAAGGGATTAAGTCTAAAGTATTGGGCAGAAGCAATCAACTGTGAAAATTACATAGTAAATCACACTCCCACAAAGGCTCTTAAAAATATAACACTGGAAGAATATTGGACTAAAATTAAACCAGATGTAAGTCGCTTTTGTGTATTTGGAAGTATAGCATGGGCTCACATTCTGGATGAGAAAAGGAAAGCATTACAGTCTAAAAGTGAGAAGTGTATATTTGTTGGTTATTCTGAAGATGTCAAAGGTTATAGACTTCTTCAACCACATTGTAATGAAATTATTATTAGAAGAGATGTTAAATTTGATGAAAATATCTTGACCTGCGAGACTAATTCAATGATTGTGCCTTCTTCGGCCTGCAAGCCATATTTGACGTTTGTGCCTTCTTCTGTTCCTATTTTGGTTTCTTCTTCAGATGATGAAAATGAGCATGAAAATCCACCTCCTCCTACTCACCTTCCTCCATATGAGTCCTTTGAACCTGAACCAACACCAACTCCACTTCTTCCTAGACGGTTCCGTTCAATACGAGAAGCAGCTGGTGATCTTGTCGGTGATCCTTCAGATCAACGTTGGACATGTTCATAGTTCCAACAAGCCTCTTATCTTTTGGCTCAAGTTTTAGAGACTCATGATCTAGAGACATTTGCAGAAGCTTCAGGTCATTCAAATTGGGATACATCAATGAATGAAGAGTATCATTCTTTAATGGCCAACAATACTTGGGATCTTGTACCTCTTCCAAAAGGAAGAAAACTTGTTAGATGTAAACGGGTCTATATAACTAAGTATGCATCAAATGGAAGTGTTGAAAGACATTGTTGGCACGAGTTTGATCAGACCAGGGTCCTTCTCAGGTTATCAACAAAAGGTACCAAGTAGTCTAGAGCGCTGAAATTTTCATCTCCTATGAAGAGAAGAAGTCTCACCCGAAGCGTTGCTAAGACAAATAGATAGAGGAGGGAAAGGAAAATACTTAGGAGGATTCATAGAAACTTCAAGATTCATCATGATCTTGCACAAGACATGTAACTACAGAACATATCCGAACTCATATGTGCAAGAACTAGAACTACTTATGTTACGAAAAAGCATTCAAACACAGAAACATCATGTGGAACTTAAGAACCATAAAGAAGTACTATAATGCATAAGTATAACACATAAAGACACATCATATTTTGAAATTTGGGGTCCTTATTCATATATTTTCTTCAGATATTTCTCAATTACAAACTCAGAGGTACATAGTAGTGCTATGTTACAAATTCCTGGCTTTTGAATCATGTCGCAGAGCTCTAACTCCCCAAAATGGTGTACAGATTACATTACAGACTCAAAACTCTGACTTCTCACCAGTATACAATAAGTATGACCAAAACCTTACATTTGCGATATAAACCAACCAAACAAAATCAACAACAATCTAGCCGACCTAACCCAACCCTTTACAATTATATTCCTCCCTATATATAAGCTAGGTCGTGTCTCCTAGCTTTGGCTTGCACACTTTCTTGTTCTGTTGCAACCGCTTTTTCTTTGCTTGCATTGCAATGTCCTTTTCACACTTGATTTTTGTTGCTTTTCCTTGATCTGTTGTCCAACTTCTTATGAAGCTTGCGCAACTTGTACTAGGACAAAAATGGGATTGTAGTCCTTCTTCCATGACTCCTTATCCAAAAATGAAGGTCCCAACAGGCTCTGACCACAAACCTTGAATCTCCCTCGAGTCGAGTACTCGACTCTTTTGCAGATTTCAGGAGCAACTGTTGTTTTCCATTGTCCTCCTTTTCCTCTTCTTATTGCACTTTCTCTTCTTTTTCCTCTTCAAATGAAGGGCCCAAATCTGGGACCAACTCCAAGGCCTGCTTCCTCACTCCTTGAAAGCTTCCAACTTTATCCTGCCACTTCCTGGCAAGGAGTGAGGTCTCTGCGATGAACTATTGGATTTCCTCTGTAATGAATCTCTTGGGATTGGATGTGACCAATCCATTCAGAATCTATTGTTGCATCAAATTGATGCATCAGCATATAAACTTTCTGAATGGCAGGCTGAAAGTCGTGCAACTCCTTCTTTTCTACAGATTGTGCCTCAAATAGGGTGTCCAGTTCATTGTCTGCCTACTGGATCTAGTCAAACGTATGTTGTTGCTCCAACGGATTCATCGTGGCTACAACTTCTTCATTCAACACCTGGATTCTAGTGTGCACATCCTCCAAGTTCTGGTTGGTCTAGTGATGATGTTCATCCAATAGCTGACTTCCCTGAAAAACCTTGTGCACTCAGTTGTGCGCTTATGTAGTGTTACTCGGGCATTGTTTCCTTCTAACACTATCTTCTCCATTTTCTCCTGCAACTTCCGAGACTACTACTATGCTTCTTGCTGAGTTTTCTGCAACTGCACTTCTAGATGCTCAGCTCGAATGGCCAATTGTGACCATGCTCCTTGGAGCAATTCAATCTAATGCTCCAGCTCTCTTGCATCAATGACTTCGGGGAGTTAGGGTGTGACCTTCCGAATCTACGGTTGGGATTCAACAATCCTTTCTTGGACTCTTTCCAGTCCGTGCTCGACCTAGATCTTTGCATGTTCCTTTTGTTTTCTGCATGCTTGTGCAAGGAGCGCTTCCTCCCTTGTGAACTCTACAAAACTCTCTACATGATGGAGCCTTTTCTCCAGTTGATCAGATGATGCTCTAATCATTCCAACCAAGTGTGTTGCTGACCATTGTGAAAGGTCAACAGAAGACAGTGTTGCATCCCTGGGTGCTCGAGTCTGTAGTGGAATTCCACTGGTCGTTGAGTGTTCTGAAGGAGTCTCCACTTTCTCCTCCCCTGCAGTTGGTTTTGGCACCAACCTCAACCTCAGCGTTGATGGAAGAAGTTTCAGAAACTCTATTTTTTCTAGGCAGAGTTGCATCAAATCTGCACATTGCTGAGGGTTTTGGAGAACTAGCTCCATCTGTTCCATTACGGATGTTGCACTCTACCCGAAGGTTGACTCTGGTTCCTTTTGAACCTCAGGTATCTCCTTCTCTTTACTTGCATCTGATTCCTGCATTGTGCTTCCCTGGCCACCCTCAACCTTGGTCGTTGAGGGGATGTGTTGGGTACTTTGATATTGTAGCCCCTCCACCATTTGAGTGTCCCTTTTCAACACAAAAGACACAATCTATTGGTCCAAATACAAAAGTACCAATCAGTTGCAGGCTTTGATTTGGTACTTCTGTATTTGGACCAAAAACTTCTAGTCTCAGCTTAGGAAACTCTTGGTTTGGTTCTGGGACATATCTCTCTAGTTGTTAAGGGGGATCATGCTGCATCAGCTCTGGATCAGTGGTTTGGGGTGGACTAGTGGTTTTTGGCGGTGGCAACTAGGGTTGTGGTGATGGTGGAGGGTGCTCAGTGATGATGGTGGATGGAGGGGTGTCAGGCTCAGGGTCATCTTGAATATGGATGACTGGGTTTCTCTAACCATTGAGCGAGTGTGGGGGATGATGGATGTAAGGGGTTGGGGGTTTATAATTTTACTCAGTGAGACCTCAGTTCTGAACTTCTTTACCACTGGTTATGTGATGAACGCAACACTCAGAATCTTGTTGACGTCCTTCCCTGTCAACATGGACTGCTCTGGTAGCTGCGGGAATATCAACAACGTTATTTTCTTGCGCTCCAATGGTTCTGTCTCCTTCTCCTCCTTAGAGTCTGACTGTGTCGGAGTTTCCTTCTTCTGGGCCTCTGGTCCTGAGCTTGATCCTACCTATGCTTCTTTACCTTTCTTCTTCAACAGCTCGACAGGCAAGATGTAGTGCATCCTTGACTTTCGCGGGTTGCGTTTAACTCATGGCCATGACATTGCCTCTTTCTCAAAGGTCTCCTCATCTAGGTAGAACAGTAGCATTCTCAAGTGGAAATCCTCCATGTTAGCATGCCTTGACCATACAAAGGTATGATGTCAGTTCATGCTGAAAGCGATGCTCCTTGTGTCCCAGTTGAGGAGATCTTGTGGAATGCGCAACCTCTGTGTTGCATCGATCAGGCCATTGTACCACTTAGAGAACGTCGTGTTATTGAATGCCATGTTCTCTGAGTCTGCCCTGGAACGCCAAGGCTCAAACATCTTCGCAACGCGCCCATTGTCTGTTAGCGCCAACGGTCTTCCAATGGGTGGCTTCCACTTTATCATAATGAATTCCATCAAATGTATCCATAGGTGAAGGTTCCTCCCTTCTCCAGGGCTTCCTCGCAAGCCACTATTAGTTCCTCCAACAGGTAACTACACCAGTTGAATACAACGCCATTGGCGCAAAAGTCTGCTACTGAAAATGCATCCAACGTGCATTCTCCCTTGTAATACGACCTCATAACCTTGTTGTCTATGATGTAGCAACCGGTCTTGAATGTCTCTGGTAGTATGGGGTCAATTTTGGTTGTGTTCCCCCCTCTTTGTGTGTGGAACCTTTCATAGAGGCTAGGCTCCCCTTTCTTCTTGTCATGCTTACTGGGACCTTGGAATCCTTTCGACGCGTCCTCGCCTTCGAGAGACAATCCAGTAAGCTGATGAATATCTTCAACATGGATTGCATACCGCCTATCCAACCAAAGACTTCTATTGTGCACCCTGCTAATCAGGAATTTGGTGCACTGTGCAACATCACCAGTAGTACCGAATACTGGAAGGTCTCTGAGTTTCATGATGGTCGAGTTAAAGAGGTTGACAAATTCAGGCTTTGTCACAAACTACATGCCTCCCAACTCATTTGGAGTGATAGTCCAGAAGACATCTATGTTCATCTGGGGGAACAAGAGTTGGTCTATTAAGTCAAGATCAAGGAGCTTGGCCTGCTCCACCTTCCCATTTAGATCATCCACGACCTCAACTAGGGGGTCGCAGGGCTCATCTGGTATTGCGTCTTTGGACATGGTGCCTCAACTTCTTGTAGCTCTCGACATTTTGGGTTCTGGATATGATCAAATTCTACAATGAAACATGGATTAGGGATCACAACTACGGGTTTCACAACTGCACAGGCTTGCTCGCTCTATAGAATTTAGAAATTGTTAAGTTCCTTGAAAATAATGTGTTCTATGACGAGTTCTCATAGCCTTATACTTGGTTTTAGATGGCAATTTCAACAATAATTGTTGTTCATCATGACCATTTGGACGCAAATTGGATCTGAGTTGTCTGATGGGACAAGTTAATGGGGTAAATCCTATTGGGTGATTCTAAAATTTACTGTGAAAGTTGGACAGGGACATGGCCAATTTCATACCTTTCCATTTGACAGATGGGAATCTCGATGTTAATATCGATGGCATCTTCGTGTATCACGGCTTTATGGCTTAACTAAATTCAGACGGGGTATCGTAATGGAAATAAAGGATGTGACTGAACATGGTTTGTGTGGAACATGGACTCAGATTGTGTTTAGATTCATTCTCCCTTCGACCACAAAGGGGTCCCTGTCATATTAATGACTGTCATTAATGGGTTCTTTTATGCTTCTAATCCTGCATTGTTGAGTAAGCAGTTCTACATCAAACAACACTTAAACAGAAAAGGGAATGAACTACATGTCGCGGAGCAACACTGCACACATCGACTTTATTAACTAAATTTACAAAAAATTCAGAAAACTCAAATCTAACTATTATACATGCTCCTTCGGACTAGAGAAACAGTCCTTTTTGCTCAGTTATGAGACATATAGGGTTTCAGGTGAGCACCATTCACCCATCCCAACCACAACATACCATCCAGTTGTGCAATTCTAATTGCTCCTAAAGGTCGGATCTCCGCAACTATAAATGGTCCCAACCAATGCATGCACAAATTTTCAGGATGCTTTTGGTACCAACTGTCATAGAGTAGAACCTTGTCTCCCTGTGCAAATACTTTAGTCTTAATGTGTCTGTCATGCCAATATTTTTGCCTTGATTTCTCAACCGACTGATGGAAGTCTTCTAAAAACTTGGTCTCCTTGAGTTCTTGTAACTCCATGTGTCTCTGCGCAACCGATTCTTCCTCCAACATATGGGTGATCTGTGCAATGTACAAACTCGGAGTGACGAATTTAGCAGGCACCACAAACTCTTTCCCATAAACTAGTTGAAATGGCATGTACCTATGGAGATTATTTGTGGTTGTCCTGTAAGCCCATAGTACTACTGGAACTCTGTCATCCCAATATTCTCGGTTTTCACAACAGACCTTTGTTAACCCTCTCTCTAGAATCTTGTAGAACGCTTCTAATGTTCCATTGGCTTGCGGGTGGTATGGGATGCTTTTGTGATGTTGAATAAGGAACTCTGTTGTAAGATTTGCTATAGTGATACTAATAAAATTAGCTCCCTGACCATTGGTTAGGCTCCTAGGACATCCAAATCGAGTGATAATATTCTCAAAAATCAACCTAGCAGCAGTATTGGTCGAGTAGTCCTGAACAACTGCTACCTCAACCCAACGTGTAAGGTAGTCAATTTCGGTAATAATGTACCTCGCCTTTGAATGCTTAACTGTGGTGTTGATCGGTCCGATGAAGTCAATCGCCCACTTCTCAAATGCCTGTAGAACTCGAATTGGTTGAAGTGGTAATTCATCCCGTCATGACAACTTACCCACTCTTTGATAAACATCACATGATCTAACATATACCTTTGCATCCTTGAAGATAATTTCCCACCAAAGTCCATCTTGGAGGACTTTCTACGCGGTATCCTTTCCTCCTACATGACCTCCCACAACTCCATTGTGGCACTCCAATAGTATATTTTGTCTTTCGTGATCCAAGACACATCTTCTGAGGATACTATCTAGTCCCAACTTATACAATTTCCCTGCAATCAACTGATAGTCTGATGCTCTAACAACCATATGACGTTTTTGGGTTGCGGAATATGTTTCTGGGTAGGCTCATGTACTTAAGAAGATTGTTATGTCTTCCAGATACTCTGGTATGGCCTCAATTCAGAACAAATATGCATTTGGAAGCTGATCGTCAACTACGCCTCTACTTTCCCCTGACTCTAATCTAGACAGGTGATCAGGTCCTACATTGTATCTTCCAGGCTTAATAATTACCTCAAAAGAGAATTCCTGAAACAGTAACAACCGTCTACAAATTCTCCCTTCCAACACAAGTTTTTTAACTAGATATTTCAATGCAGAATGATTAGTAAAGAACTTAAAATGAAAACCTAACAAATAATGTTGGAATTTCTACAAAGCATAAATCATGGATAAACCCTCCCTTTCTGTCATTGTGTAGTTGCGCTCAGCTTGTGACAACTTCATCCTCCCAAAATAGATAGGATGATCCATGGATCCATCTCCAGGTTGCACTAAGATATCTTCTAAGGAAGTACCTGAAGCATCTACATGGACGTGAAATTCATATTCCCAATTTGGGAATATCAAAATCGGTGTTGTGTTGAGCTTCTGCTTTAGGGTCTCGAACGCTTTATCACATTCTGAGGTCCATTGGAACATTTTTGGCCCTTTTCAATATATTTTATAGAGTTGCAGTAATGTTTTCATATCTTTTGATGAACCCGCGATAGTACTCTGTGTGTCCCAGCATGGAGTGCAACTGCTTAGCACTCGTAGGTGGTGGCATATTCACAATAACCACAACTTTGGCTGGGTCTACTAGTAATCCCCATCGACATACTATTTGGCCCAACAAATTCCCATGTGGTACGCAGAAGATACACTTTATGAGATTCAATAATATCTGCAATTATCTACATATGTCAAACATCAGACGTAACAACGCTACATGTTCCTTGAGTAGACTGTATATTGTCTAATCATCCATATAGACTTCTATAAAATTGTGAATGAACTCTCTAAAATTTTCTATTACAATCTTGGAGAAAAATGGAAGGGATTTCTTTAATCCAAATGGCATCACATTGTATGCAAAAGACCCCCATTCTATTATGAATGTGATATTCTTTTTTTCCTCTTTGGAAATCCTTACTTGGTGGTAGCCTAAAAATCCATCTGTGAATGAGTACACTTCTTTCCCCACAACATGTTCTAGCACCTCATCAGTAAAAGGTGTTGGGAAAGGGTCATGCACATAGATAGAGTTAAGGCTTCTATAGTCTACACAGACCCTGATATCCTCTGTGCCTTTCTTTCTTTGGATGACTATTGGGTTGACCCTTCTTCCACTACACAAATAAGTCCAACTTCCAATGTTTTTTCTATATCCTTCTTAACCTTCTCTTTTACTCTAGGGTTAAGGTAGCATGGTCTATGCCTCATAGGCTTTGGTCCTGGTTTTAAGTCGATTTTAATTTCTCCCATAACTCCTTTGATCCCCTTTAATTATGAAAAGGTCTTTGGGAACAAATCCTCATATTCCCACAACAAACTCTGTATTTCTTGACTAGTTTGTTCATCCCAGTAATCTCCCACCATAGCTATCTTAGGTTGCTTTGTGGTCCCTATATTGACTTTGCGCAACTTTAATGGGTGATTATAGGAACTATTAGTCTGACTGGGTATGGTGTTCTAGATTTCTCTGTTCCCTTCTGTCTCTTTAATGGCTAGGTTTCTCAATTCCTCTAAATCATCTGGACTTTATGAATCCCTACTAATCTTATAGCATTCTATAGGCTTATTGTTTGAGGTTAGGTGAATATTAATCTGAAGTTCTCGACTATGTTTTGCACATACTACTAGGTTTGATTTCTGATTACTATTGCGTGTAAAGAGAAATTATTTAATCTTTTGAAGGACTAATTCAAGGTCAGGGTACTTACTTGTAAACGAGAAGTCCTTGCAAAAGTGATCTACCAACATTTGCCAGTCGTTGTTTTGTCTTCTAGTTTCTTCATGTATGAACCAAGCTTTCGGGATTGGAACTAGTGAGTGGGGAAATACCTGAACCCAAAAGCGAGAGGGTATTTCCACAACTTGCCACTACGTCACGCACTGTTCAATATGTTCTCTAGGATCAGATTCTCCACTGAACAGTTGCACAACTTGGAAATCTGTTTGCATCTTTGATTCCAGCTGCTCATTATTCTGAAACCTATACTTGATAGATTGCTTCACATCATCCCAATTTCTAAGTAAGGTTTTGTGATTGGCCCACCATCCGGAAGGGGTGTCCTGGATGGCTAAATCTAGTACTGAGATCCTTTAATCCTCTACTACCTTTTCTTCCATGATGAGCAAAAAGCTATCTATTCCTAAGATACCATCATATGTTGGGTGTTCTTTGACCTTGGTCCCAACCCATATAGTTTCTCTGACAATTGCGCATCTCCTTGATAATATTTCGTATGAGCCTTGTTGCCAACTGTCAAATGCCAGTTTTGAATCTTCGTCCACTGACTGTATACTCCTCCAACTTGCCGATCCATCAACAGTAGGATTTATGTAATCGTCTCTTGTTCCATTTGTTACAATATACAACTGATCAAAGTCTTCTCCCTCCATTTATTTCTTTTTGGATCTGTATATCTGGGGCCCACATATGGATCTAAGGGTTGAACGACCTTGATCCCTTCTACCTCAAATGTCATGGTGTCTTTATTTAGGTCAATCACTACATAGTTTTCATAGGCCCAATTGATCCCAAGTAATGCAAGGTAAGGGTCCTTATCACCCATGATCTCAATCACTTCAAATTCAGCTACTGTCTTCACTCCCACAACATCTATTTCCATGTTCTCTAGTCTTCCTATGGGTAAAATACAATATTGGTTCGCCATCCTTAACTGGATTGGGGAATATGTCAACTGGGGTTTTCCTAAGGCTTCCAAAGTCTTTTTAGAAAGAATGTTCACATTGGATCCTAGATCCAACATGACATCCTTAATCTTAAATTCATCTAATTGGGATACTAGTATGAATTCCTTTCCAGTTCGTACTTTCCTTCTCTGCACCCTCTGAGTACTCTTCTCAGGAAGATTAGTCCTTATTCATGCTTCTGTGGGTTCTTCATTCCCTAAAACTAGGTATAGCGCATTGCACAACTTCTCTGTTAATTGGTCGTTCTCGAGAATATCAGAGAATAATTGAAACCAAAGGTCGACTACATTTTGAGGTTGCTCAGGTTATCTCCATGTGACCATAGGGTTTCTGGGTGTAGAGGGTGAAGCATGGACTTGCGAAATATTAGGGTAAACAATAGGCTGTGGGGGTTTCTCTTGTAACTCAAGGTTGGGGATATTCTGAAATACTTCTATGACATTTTCAAAGAACAACTTTTGTTTTAGAGGGTCATATCTGTCTTCTTTAGGTGTTACTTTCTGGATCTGAGGTATTGTATTAGCATCAAATTATGTCTTTTCTCTTCCTCGAGTAACGATATTGAGGTTTGGTAATTTTCCTTTACTAACTCACTTGTTTTCTGAATTGATGAGGTTAGTTCCTCATTGACGTACCCGATCTTCCCATTTTTCAATTAGTTTTGGGCAGTCTTCAGTTGTGTTCCCATTGGTTTTGGAGTGAGATCACCATGGCCGCCTCGGATGAGGATAGTCTCTAGCCATATGGCCTTGCTCATCACAATTATAACATCTGCTTGGACCTCTTCCTCCGGTTCTTCCTCCTCTGATGTCTCCTCCAGCTCCACCTCCTTAACCTCTTCTCGGTCCCTGAGGGTTTTCATTCACCCTGAATGTTGTTCAGTCGAACCTGTCTGCAAGTGCATGAAACGCTCTATATTGATTGGTAGTATGCGTGGTAGATGCGTAGAACTCACAATGTACTGTATTTGGTACTGTCGAATATTTCTGCATAATGGGGAATTGTCTCGACCCATGCCCATGGATTCAACAGATCTCACAATACTCAACTATTGGCACTGCTTGGCTCCCTGGAAAAGCCTCATATGGGGTGGGGTTATGAAATGGTAAGTTCGTAGATACTTGTGAAACTCCTCCCGTGGGTCTTGGTGAGGGTCCCATCAGATTCTAAGGAGGTCCCATTCCCCTCATTCATGGACATTTGTTCACCGGATGCCCTTCTGTATAACATTCAGTGCACTAGACCTATGGTCATCTTGGTCTAGGTATTGACAGTTCTTGAATATTTTCTATAAACGTTGATATTTTCCCTTGTAGTTGCATCAAATTCGCATCTGTTGGGGGTCTGGTCACTGTCAGGCTCCTAGGATATCCCTCCATGGCTTCAATCTTCATCGACTGTTCTAAGGTGTCTATCAAAGTGGTTATCCACTGTTGCGGTAGAAGAATCTAAGTCAGAGGTAGCAATCCATGAATATACCATTCTCTTTGATGTTCCTCATGGATTGGATGTGCTAACCTCCCTATAACATCTTTAAACTTTCGGTTGTATTCCCAGGCTGATTCACCTTCCCTTTGTTAGATCGTGTGCAACTCAGATAGAGCTTGTTGTTCTGATTGAGGTAGTTTAAACTCCGATATGAACCTTGTCCATACCTAGCCAAGTGTGAATGCTTGACCTTGCACTCCTGGCACTCCTAGCTCAATAATATCCATGTACCACTTGAGAGCGTGACCTCTCAAGGTAGTCTAGAATTCAACCAACTTATTTGCATCCAGAGTCCCTCTAGATCTCTATATTGCTTCGCATAAGAACTAGTGTTGCTCCACATATTCATCTCCCTTACCCTAGAATTCTGGGTATCGAGCAATCGAACCTCCCGCGTGACCAACCATTATTGATCTTGATGCTCCTATCAAAATGAAACCTAACAGTCTTTCTTGCGATTTACCAGGGGATCCTAATATCCTCCATGTACTCGCACTTCCTGGTTGTGATTGACTAACTAATTTTACTGGAACATAACTGTTGAAATAATGTAATTGTGAAGAGCATTCTTATTATTATTTTGTTATTGGATTAAATCCCCATTGTGGATTAATCATGTCATTATTATTATTGGATTAAATCCCCATTGTGGATTAATCATGTCATTATTAATATTATTGTTATTAGATTAATCCCCATTGAGGATTAATCAAGTTGGTAATTGTATAAGGACCAAAGCCCCTTTTGCGGATTGGTCATCAGACAATTACAAAGTGCAGAATAAGAAGTCGGCCCCATCAGTTATAATGAAAGGGCCAGAATTAATTAAAGGTAGGTTTACCCACCCAAAGTGAGAGGTCGGCCCTGCCAGATGGTGACTCTTCACACGTGCCAGATTGATATAAATGAGAGGCTAGTGCCTCACTTCTTACACACACTTCACTTGCTCATTCTCTTATGAGGCAAGTTGCATTTACAAGTTGGAGAGAGGAGAAGAAGGG
>ML780447.1:1157062-1168329 GCA_009831015.1 Picea engelmannii | reverse complement strand
TGTATCTATCGATGGTAGAGCTAAGCTCCCGGACTGTAAAGTTTTCATGACCATTCTGGATTCCTGGTTATGTATCCGTGTTTGAGACTTCTTGGTTTATAACAAACAGTTTCCCTTTTTCATCTCTATTTTCGTCTTATGCTGGAGAGTTCATGTTCGAATGATTCGCTTGAATTTATACAGTTATGTTATGATAAAGGATTTATTGTTGCATTGCTGTTTCTCTGGTTTTCCGCGTTTGGAAGTAAGATGATCTTGTTTTCAGATGCCTGCTCTCATCCTCTGTTAGAAGCTTGATGCCTATAGCAGATCCTTGCACCCTTCTCATGAAGTCTTCCGCCTACTCACCCTTATTACAACTCACTGTTTGAAGTTTATCAAGACCTCACTCGTTTGTGCATGCCTGGCCCAGTTTCTGAGTTGAAACGACTGTTCTGAGTTTGCTTCCATTTGATCACCCCTTTCAAACAAATCGTGACATTAAACTAATGGGCGTCGGGCTCTGCTCCTGCAAGCAATCCAGGAGTGACTTCCGGCTCCAACACTTCAGGACATAAAATCTTGAGGAAAAAACAAGAGAGGAACCCTAATAAATACTAAAGTGGAGTGGAGGAACCTAAGGTCGGCTACGAGAGAAACTAGGGTTTAATAAAAATTATAAAAATGTGGAAAGGATGAGGCCTAAAGTCGGCTAGGTGAAACCCCAGGGTTTACTAAAGAATTTTATAAAATGAAATCTATCTATAATAAATTAATTGTTTAATTAATATTTAAGTGGTGAGTTATGAATACGTAAAAAAAAATTAATTCAATTTGTTAATTCAATTAATATGAAAATTATTATTAATGTTCTATGCTAGGTTAGGTTGAAATAAGGTTTAATTCAATTGGTGGTGATAATAATAATAATGTTAGTTTAGGTTCAAATTAGAATTAAAGTAATAGTGGTAACACAAATTATAGGGGATTAAGAAATTAATTTATTGGTATTAATTAAGTAAGTTTAGTTATTAAATTAATTCTAAAAACCCGGGGGAGAGAAAGGTTAAGACCTATAGAAGGAAATTTAGAGAGAGACGTGGTTCTTAAGTCCTAGGGTTCAATATTTTATTGTCTTCTTTCTCAGATGAGAGGAATCCAACTATCACTCATCTCCAGACCATTGTCTCTGTTTAGGTTATTGGGATTCTTAATGATTTTGATAGCTTCCCTAATTCGACGTTTAAGGAGGTGGTCTTCTTTTGTTAAGATTTTGGTGTCTTCTAAGCATACATGAAGCTTTGTTGTGAGAGATTTTTTGGCTAATTCTGAGGTACAAGTTCATCCATTCTTAATGTCAGCACCATGCTCTTTAATCATGGTATGAAAAGAGCGACATGTTTCTCCAATGTAGCATTTTCCACAAGAACACTCTATTATGTAAACTCCTTTGCAATTAAGTTGGTCTAGTTTATATTTTACTGATCTCATTTTCTATTTATTGGTATCAAGTAGTCTGAATGAGGTCTTAATATCTTTTTTGTTCAGTATTTTAGCAATTTTATCAGTAACTCCTTGAATGTAAGGTAGGTAAGCAGTGGGGCTTGGGGTTTGGTTGTTTCATTGTTGAGGTCTATTATTTTCTCTTTTTAGAGATTTACTCATAGCGTTATTAATCTATTTTTATTTGTAACCTATGATCTTGAACACTTTGTGAAGCTATCCTAGTCATCAATAAGGTAGCGGACCTCGAAACAAAGAAACTAGCTAAGGTATGTCTTCGTTCCACATTCTTTATCTATCAAGGATATTTCTATGTACAGACTAGTGGCGTAGCGATGGGCTCTCCACTTTCCCCCATAGTTTCCAACCTTTACAATGAGAAATTTGAGAAGAAAGCCTTATATTCTTATCCCCTAAAACCACTGAGATGGAAATGATATGTTGATGATACTAATGTACTTTGGCCCCATGGGAAAGAAGAGCTAGATAAATTATTCCGACATCTTAATAATCTATCTGAATACATTAAATTCACAATGGAACTTGAAGACAATGGCAACATCCCTTTCCTAGACATACTAATCAATAGGAAACAAGACGAGAAACTTGGACATTTAGTCTATAGAAAAAATACCCACACCGAAAACTACCTTCACGCCAGGTCCCACCATCACCCCAACCAAAAATTAGGAGTTCTTAACACCTTATCGACAAGAGCCATAAGAATTTCAAATAAAGAACACCTAGAACAAGAGAAACATCATCTTTATAGAGTGTTCAAGAGCATAGGTTACAAATAAAAAGAGATTAAGAATTTATAATTTTTAGTAAGCCCTAGTTTCTCTCTTAGCCGACCTTAGGTTCCTCCACTCCACTTTAGTATTTATTAGGGTTCCTCTCTTGTTTTTTCCTCAGGATTTTATGTCCTTAAGATGGATCATGTTGTGGATCTGAAACGTCAACATGCAATAATTGCTTGTTTTTCATTTTTTTGAGGAGTTGCAGAGGTGTACACGACCTATAGTGGGCCTACACGTGTACATACGCGCCCTGCCTTTGGACAACCCGCGTACACACTCAGGTTGTTGAAGTGTCAGTAGTGTGCCTGTGTTGAGAATTTTTTTTAAAAGAGGCAATCATCCTCTTCCCTGTCAGAAGTCAGACTTCTCAGGGGTTTTCTTGATCTATCCCTGGTCTCTATTATAGTATTATGTAGCTTAGGTCTGACCTCAACATAGCTTTCTTTTCATCAAAATATTTCTTGTGTTTTCCTTAATAGGGGTTTTAGACAAGTTTGCAAGTTTGCTTTGATCTGCCTGTTTGGTGTTGACAATGACTCCCTACGATCTACGATTGGGCCATAAGTCATTTCTTGGTCTTGACTTGTCGTCATTTTTCCTTTTTTTTTTTCTTTAGAAGAAAAGAAAAGAATTCATTTTCAAATTTCTTGTTTTGAAGCATAAAACAATAAAAAAAATTCTTTCATTTCTTTGTTTGGTAAAGTAGTTTAGGTTAGTTGCTTCATTTACCAAGGGAAAATAAAGTTTTCTTAATTTCTTTACTTGAATGCTTAGGACATTAAGTAGTTTGTAGTTGAGCGAAAGATGGTGTTAATTTTTTCTTTTCAAAGATCTGAGAAAAGTAGTTACGAAAAGTTTGATGAAAGAGTTTTAATTTGGCAAAACCTTATTTGTAAAGAAGCAGTAGTTTGTTTTCAGTATCATCTTATGCTCTTCTCTTTCGTCTCTTAAAAGAACATCACTGGTTTCACTTACGTTCCTTTTGACTCAAGACAACCACTAAAATTAACGCTTAATTAAAAGTTAATAGACTTTTTATTTGTAGGGTCCATCAATGCAGTCTAGGCTAGAGCCTTGATTTAGGATTGGAGAGGAAACTCTTCAAGGCTACAAAAACAAACATAAGAGTCTGTGATAGGGAGTGCTTGAAATTCTAGTAACTGTGAAATTTATCCAGGAACCCCCTCTAACACAGGGGCTAAACACAAGATCACGTGCGGAAAGGTAGAGGAGATAACCCCTCCAAAGCTGGACCAAGCATAGTGGGGAACACATATAGAGGGATTATATTGGGATTTTTTTGATCGCATTTTCCACAGAGCTTCATGGGTCTCGAATCCATTCAAGGTCCTCAGTCATCTTCCAGAACACTTTCTTTCGATACCCTTGATATGTTTCAGGCTTGATAACCTGCTCATTGTGGTCCACCCGACTATCGACTGTACCCGCCTAGTGATTGTTCGCGCACTGGCAAACTAGTTTCCTTTTTCTTAGTGACTTACACAGGTGACTGTGGGGGTATATCGTGGTACCTAGGGTAGAGATCGAGCCATTCTTTGCAGAGTATACCCGGAGGGTGCTTGCGTATTCGAGTTTCACTTGCACTGGTAAGTTTCTCTAGTGTTGGCTGGTGTAACTGTTCTTCCAACTAGCTAGTGATATCCTTGTCTTGTCTCATATGAGCTTTTTCTAGTGTGTGTTGGTCTTTAAATGTTAATAGAAATTCCTAGTGCGTCATTTATCTTATCACACAGTGGAGGATCAGGAGCTCCGATGGTCATGAAGTCTTATTGGTATGTCGCTGATTAATGTGGAGCCACCCCCGCCACTGCTAAGGTGAATACTAGACTAGGAAGGGTCTCTTAAGGCGACCGAGCCACAAGAAACTGAGCCTGAACCATCTCCAAGAGGAGAACATATGATTCTGGAGGAACCAACCATTGTCGATCTCAGAGCGAAAGATCTTGGTCTGTGTAACCCTATGATCACTGATCTATCGACGCCCATCGTCATACAGGTTAAACCTTATGAGCATCAGGTAGTGTCACAAGAAGCAATGGAGACAAATGTTGCTACTTCTTCAGGGAATTCTCATATTCCCTCCACGATTTTCACTATAGGGGGTATTTCGCCTCCTAACCAACCATCATCGGTCTATACCACCATGGTCTCGACCGCCTATAACTCAGGCAATGATCTGATTTCATCTATGGTGGTGATTACTGTTCATTTGACCCAGAGTGCAATAGGTCCTCCGTTCTCATACAATATGCCTAGCTTTGATATGAACTTTGTCCTTTCCTACTCCACTGTACAGACTTTAGGTCTAGGGGTAGGGAGCTCTAACGCTCCTCTACAAGGATCCATGGGGGGAACTTCAGCTTCCTATAACACTTTCCCTTACAGAGGGGGTCATATACCTCCTTCGTCCCCTTTGCTTGGCAGTGCTCACCAGCACTCCATCGGACCGAACGTAAACTATGGTTCATTTGGAGAAGGTAGTTAAGGACTTCCTTCTTATAGCATGCTAGTAGCTTTGACATCGTTCTTTTTGTTCGACATGTTTGGTAACAACGCTTTCTCGTCAACTACCATCTCGGCCAGGGGCAACCCCAATTATGGACAACCAAATCCTATGCATGGTACTATTCCTGCACTGGGGGAAAACTTAGGAATTCCTTCCTCACAAGGACTTTGGAATCCATGGTAAGAATCAGTTCCCTTGTCAGGGATGTCGACCGGGGGCAACCCCTTCCATAGCCAATGGAACCCCGGCCAAGGCTCATGACCTATGCCCATTGGATCGGCAGGGGGAAACCCTTCCCAAAATCCTTGGAATGTGACGCAAGCCCAGCCCTTTACGTCCTATTATGAGAGTTAGCCAATAACATATCAACAAGCATAAAATCTATACGCTGGTCACGGACATGGTTATTAGCAAAACCCTGGTCAGCAACCTAACTTTTCTTGGCAACCTGGTGCCAGCCAAACTGCAAGCTCCTTTTTCCCTGGTTATACTAAACAACCCAAACTACCATTTATGGAAACTCTGCACTTTCCAGACTTGACAAGGTTATTAAATGACCCCATCTGTCATGATCCGTGTTGGCCTCCTATGCCGACCAAGTTTCCTTCGGACATTCCAAAGTTAGAGGCTAAGCCTAACGAATATCCAAGTGATCATGTGACTACCTTCCATTTATGGTGCTCGTCCAACCCACTAAGAGGCGACTATGTCTAGTTGTGTTTGTTTCAATGCACTCTCATCAGGAGTGTTGAAAAATGGTACATCGAGCTTGACCGCTCAATATACTCTTCCTTCGGCAAATTGGAAATGGATTTCTTAAACCATTTCCAATTACCTGTGAGATACGACGCTGACACTGAATTGTTGGCCAACTTTGAGCAGATAAAAGCGGACCATATCTTCGATCACATATGAGAATGGAGACGCCGGAAGAGTTTGATAAAAGTACCAGTCCCACTAGCATTCCTACTTGAGTGGTTCCTTAATTATTTGGTACCTCAGTTATCTAAAGACATCGCAACCTCGGGGGTCTTTTCAAAAGAAGAAGCGATAATGAGAGCTCAACAACTAGAGTTGATTTACTCTCAGTCTGGTTTACTTTACAAAGTTTTTCTATATGCACCATGGTCGATACTTAACAAGACCATAAAGAGATCTAGACCACACACCGATGGTATTGTTGGTTCAGCGCAAACGAATCCCATTGATTAGTTGTCGAATCAATTGCAACAATTGTCAATACAACATACAACGACCAGCCATACCATTGGTTCGGCTACTCCCCCTACTCAAACGTCGAATGTACACAGTGTGCAATCGACAAACCCAAAGGCCACCCATGAGCCTGATGGAAAGATGAAACAGTGAAAGAAGGGTAAAGGGGATAAGAAACCTACCAATAATTTTGGTGGGGGAAACACAGAAAAGAAGAAGTCAAAGTATCTGTGTAATCTTTACACGAAAGACCATCTGACTCACCAGTTCCCTTAGCTTGCAAAGGCCCATAAGTTATTGGCATAGCAGCAGCCTGCCATGTTAATGAATCCATTTCCACATGGGCAAAATTTAACTCAAGCCTCTTTGAGCGCAAAAGGGGCCAATCAAGGACCCCCTCCATCTTCGAGTAATCCTTCATCCCCGAATGTGTATATGATGAAAGGTAGCATTGACATAACAACTAGAACACGTGACTACAAAATGCCAAACACCTCTAAGAAGGGTAAAGAAGATGAAAACCCACATATTCCTCTCCAGATTGAGAATACGTTGGGTGAAACAATGACACGCATCCCAAAAGGTGCGTTCAAGAAAGCTTCCCACAACCCAAATGCAAGGGCCACACATAACTACTCTGTGGTGGAGGATTTGTCACAAACCCCTTGTGCAATGTCTGCTTTGGAAGTCCTCCAGAGCCGCCCTTCCCAAAGAAAGGCTTTGTTAGCTTCCTTAGGATTTGTTAAGACTTGTAATTTGAGAATGATCATGCTTGATATGACCGACTTAAAACCTCGTCTTCCTTACCACGTAGTGTTTCAGATAGTAGTGACCTAAACCACGAAATTTTTTACTCAGAACATTTTCCACACGGTGGTTGATGAGGGAACCTTGACATGCATGATGTTTTTGGTGTGTTGGAAGGCCATTGGCCAACCCATTTTGTCTCTGTCACCTACTCTTATTACCGCTTTTGATGGTCGTTCATTCTGACCACATGGAATCATCCCCTCTTTCCCTGTGTAGTTAGGGGGGACGATCGTGTGTGTCGAGGTTGAAGTGGTCGATGCGTCTCTTGACTATAATCTCTTGTTAGGAATGAGTTGGACCTATTCTATGGAAGCAATGGTCGTGATAGTTTTTCGGGTCTTGTTGTTTCCACATGAGGGTCAGATCGTGTCCATTGATCAGTTATCCTTCTCCTATCCCAACCCTTCATCGAGGGTATCCACGGTCCCGATGATTGATAACCCTTAGCCCGACATCGTCAACGTAGGGGTTGGTTTGTGCCCACCTTTGATGGGTACTTTTGATTACCCACTTTCGACCAGCAATGTCTAGTACATATTGGTTATCCCTGACCAACATCAGGTTGAAATATTTCAAATCTCGTCGCTTCACATGAATTACTCTAATGATCCGTGGACTCTTCCTTCCCCAACAACTACGATGGAAGGGACAGGGCACCATGGCATGGCCATGCCTTTGTACGTGATAGAAGTTGCATACTCTATAGTCCATCAAGCTTCCACCAACCCTGATCTGACTCCCGCACATGAGTTAGATCCTATTCTTGAGCCTATTTGGGCTCAAGGTTCCCTCGCCGATACTGATTCTTTAGACTTGGTCTTTCCCTTAGACGAGGCAATTATTGAGGCAATGAGTAGGCCAAACAGACCCTGGGATGATCTCCATCACAGATCTTATTTCCTCCCAGAGTTAAGAAGATTTGAAGCGGGAGAATTCACTCTGATTATGACTGGAGATAAGGCTTGTCCTATCAATCCTTTGGCTATGCATGATGTTTACGTTGAAGGAAATATGGAAACCATCGCTAAAACGATACCTATTGATATTTCCAGAACCCCTTGCGTCATGTAGAATATCTTCATCGGAATGAACTTCTCCCTCGAGGAGATTTGAATCTACACAGATTTATTTAAAGAATTCTGCGACGTGTTTTCCTAGTCTTACGAGGAAATGCCAGGCATAGATCCAAGAATCATCAAACGTGAAATCACGACTTATCCTGATGCCAAGTCGGTTCGGCAGAAGCTTCATCCGATTAATCCTAGGAAGGCAGCTACTATTAAGGCTGAAGTAAAGAAACTACTCAAAGATGGTTTCATCTACCCCGTCCAATTCACTCAATGGGTGTCAAATCCCGTGCCAGTCAACAAAAAACATGGTACGATTCGTGTATGTACGGACTTCCGTTATTTGAACAAGGCATGTCTAAAGGATAATTTCCCCATGCCATTTATTGACCAGATAGTTGATAAATGCGCAGGTTGCGAGGCCTTTTCTTTCATGGATGGTTTTTCAGGATATAATCAGATACAAATCAAACCCGAAGACCAACACAAAACCTCTTTCATTTGTCCATGGGGTACATTTGCTTATCGAAAGATGCCTTTTGGTCTGAAAAATGCTAGAGCTACTTTTCAGTGGGCCATGTCTTTTTCTTTCCACGACCTCAAACACATAGTCGAGGCTTATCTTGATGATTTAGCATCACGATCTTGAAAGAGAGTTGATCATCCTGCACACCTCTGAATTATCTTTGAATGATGTCACTACTACCCGATTTGCTTGAATCCAAACAAATGCAGTTTTTGTGTCACATTGGGTCGTCTGCTTGGTTTAATAGTTTCAACAACAGGGATCATGGTCGATCCTCTAAAGGTTGAGGCGATAGTTCAGTTTCCTCCCCCATGCACAATCCCTTAGCTCCAGAGTTTATAGGGAAAAGAGATCTTTTTACGGTGTTTCATCGCAAACTATGTCGAGATCACAAAGGGTTTCATGCATTTACTGAAGAAGGATGTTCCTTTTCTTTGGGATGAAGCCGCTCAACGCTCTTTCGAAGCGTTGAAACGTGCCCTCACGTCTACCCCTCTTCTTCGGCCACCTAATTATAATAAATATTTCTTATTATACTTGGTCATTGTAGAGTCGACCATCAGTATGGTCTTGGTTCAGGAGGATGATTTTCTCTCAGAATACGTGATTTAATACTTGATCCGAGGCCTGGTTGGACCGGAACTCAATTATTCCCACATTGAAAAACTTGTGCTGGCAGCAGTTCATGTTGTCTAGCGGTTCTGTCATTACATCTTGTTTCACAAGACCACCATCATTGTCATTGTGAATCTGTTTTAGTACGTGTTGACATGACGTGTAATCGAAAGAAATATCAACATATGGATAGTTATGCTCGCGGAATTTTACTTGGATTTTGTTTCGACAAAATCCAAAAAGTTGTTGGTCTTCGCAGAACTCATCTCGGAACTTCCGGTCGAATCAGGTGATGTTATACCCGAGGAGTCGTCTATTAAAGGATACATGTTTTTGATCGGGTCTTCGGACCCCTGGTATGAATATATACTAGTCTATCTCCAGAATTTGAAGTGCCCCACCTCTGCTTCTCATGATGAGTGTCGTCGTATACACCATCAAGCCAAGAACTATCTCATACTCGAGGACACTTTGTATCATCGAGGTGTAGATTGCATACTTTGCCGATGTCTCACTCATGAAGAAGCGGAAATCACGCTTAACGATCACCACACTGGAGCATGTGGCTGTCATCTGTCTGGATTGGAAACAACCCAAAAGATTCTACGAGTCAGTTTCTTTTGGCCAAAATTAATCAAATATTGTGTTGAATCATTCAAGAAGTGCCACCCGTGTCAAATCTTCTCTCGAAAGATAAGGGCACACCCCGCTCCCATGTTTCCCGTCATCACAGTTGGTCCCTTCACCAAATGGGGGATTGATTACGCTACATGCAACCCCCCTTCAGCATGGGGGCACCATTATATCATCGTAGCAGTAGACTACTTCACAAAGTGGGTCGAGGCTATGCCAACGTTTAAATATGATGGTGAGATAACAACTCTCTTTTTGTTTAACCAAATAATAGCAAGGTTCGGCGTCCCGAGAGAGATTGTCACTGACCATGGAAATCACTTTCAAAATAAAATGATGTCTAAGTTAACGTCAAAGCTTGGGTTGAGGCAAGAACATTCGTCACCCTAGTACCCACAAGCGAATGGCCAGGTGGAAGCTGTGAATAAATCCCTTAAGACTATTTTGTAGCAAATAATCAATTCAGCCAAGTCAAATTGGCATTTGATGTTTTACTCAACATTATGGGCCTACCAAACATCTGTTAAGACTACAACCGATTTCTCACCTTTTCAACTTGTTTACGGGCTGGAAGCAGTCTTGCCTATAGAGTGCCAGATCCTGTCTCTAAAGTTGGCAGTACAGTTATTGCTAGACACTTCACCACTTGAAGAGCGTTTATTATATCTTGAGTAGCTTAATTAGCAACATCATGACACAGCCTTGGCTAACAAGGCTCACAAACAAAAATTCAATCGTTAGTATGATCGGTCTGTTCATCCTTGAATTTTCTCTGAAGGCGACCTTGTCCTAGTCTATGACCAAGATAAGGACCCCCTGGGGGCAGGCAAGTTCAAACCCATATGGTTCATACCTTTCATTGTAAAGTAGGTTCTAAAGAAGGGTGCTTATCGTCTTGTGGACTTTGAGGGAAATGCTTTGGCAGAGCCTAGAAATGGGCTCTACCTCAAGAAGTATTACTCGTAAGTGGGTCACCTTGGGTGACTTATTGTACATATGTATATTTCTTATACATTTTTAGCTTTTGTCTTTTTGGTTTTATGGATATGTCATTTTTTATGTCATCTTTTTCACTGTGGAAGATGTCAAGTGAATTAGAGGTGTTCATTGGGTTTGCGGATGGTGCTAGCCAGCACACTCGGAGGCTTGCTTCCACAGCTTGGGTGATTTTCACAGCTCAGGGCCAGTTTCTATCTTCAGGAGGTATCTATTTAGGTGACGCCACAAACAATGTCATCGAATACAACACAGTCTTAGAGTTTCTTCGTGACGCTTTGTCGCATGGTATCTCTCACCTCCGGGTCTACTTAGACGCTCAGCTGGTTGTGTCCCAGTTAAATGGGGTTTACCGCGTTTACGATCCTACTCTATGCCGACGGTTCCTTAGGGTACATCTATTAGAACAAAGCTTTGATTACATTATGTATATCCATTTTCCTAGGAGACTGAATCAAATCACAGATACTCTAGCTAATCATGCATTAGATTGGCATATTGCACACATGTAAGGAAAAGCACACACACACACATGTAAATACATTTGTAAAATAGATGTAATCCATAAGAAAGATGTAAATACACACACACACACA
>ML780447.1:1113084-1157039 GCA_009831015.1 Picea engelmannii | reverse complement strand
ATATATATATATATATATATATATCAGAGTACATGGGTGGGCGCAAGCGCCTCAAAAATATGTTCAGTAAGAGTCAAGGAGCTTATGCCCTCAAAAATATACAAAACGTGCTCCCAACACGTAAGTAGTCCAGCCTAGCTAAGGGCGGGTCCTGTTGGCCCTGCCATAGTGAACAATGGCATTTTCCAAACGCCAAAAGAGCTAGACCTGGGTCTGTGGCACCCCAACAATGTGAGGTTGCATCAACGGTGGCAGATCCTCGATCTCCACCATAGGGACTGTACAAGTGAGTGCGGTGAGGTTCCGCTCCACCCATCTCAATACTCTCTCTGTCTCTTTAGCTGGAGACCCCCCTGCTGTTGTTGTTGGTCCGGTAGTTGCGGATGGTCCTACCTCTGGTCGAGGACGCCACCTAGTCCTCAAGAATTCTATTGGACACACTGATCCCACATATGTACATGACAGATGCATAGTTTTCAGATACTCTGGTACACATAAAAATAATATATATAAAAAGAAAAAAAAGAAAAAATAACTTTGAAAAACAAACTTACCTATCTCTCCTCACTCCGCTCCAGGAGGTACAGGCATGTCAGGATCTTTAGAAAAGTTGATCCCAGCATAGAGTTAGTCCTATAGCCAAAATCTGTCGAGACCACCATTCAAAAAACTTATCATCAAAGGCCTCGATGGTCCTCCCTCCCCCCTGTCGCGGAAACAACGCCACCCATCTCCATAGCACTGGGAGAGAGGCCTCGTGCCCTCGTATAGTCTCTCGAGGACTGAGACTAGGTACCCTATCGAAAAAAAAGGAACAGAAAACAATCCCAAACCTGAATTTTCGGTGCTCCCATATTTGACACTCTATTAGTTATCTCTTCATGCAATCTAGCATGGTTTTACTCCAGTCGAAAATCCATGCATTTAAGAACTGTACTGCACAATGCGTGTGCATCCAGGAAGCCTGATGTAAAGCCACAGATCCAGTGATCCGCCCAATGAGAAGAACTATCACTTTCAATGATAGGTTTCTAATCTTGTGTATGGGCACCTAAGAACTTACTTTCTCAGTACCAACCTTGCAATGAAGTCCAATCAACTCCTCAATGTTGTGAGGTCCAGGGGGAAAAGTACGCAAGTTAACTGGATCCCCTCTCCTCGAGAGACTGGTTAGGAAGTAAATGTCTTCAGTCATTGGATTCAATGACTGCCCCTAGAGCATAAATGCCTCTGTGTCAGGATGCCAATAATCTATCAAAGCGTTCAACAACCTTGGTTGTGCCCTCATAAACGGACACTAGAAGAATTTTAACAATCCGCATTGTGATAAAAAAATGATAGAAGTAGGGTCTTTTGAGACCAAAAATTAATTTCCTCATGCTCCCTCTCTCTCCAATGAACATACATCCTACAAAATGACAAAGTCATGGGGAGTTAACTCTTGCCTTTTTATTTTTCCCTCTTATTTGAGGGTGTACGCGGGCTATATTGGCGACAATCGCATGTGTACGTGGGAAAATTATCTTATGCCCACGTGCACACGCAGGCTATGCTTGGAAAGCCCATGCACACACAGGGCCGACCTCTTTAAAGTTCAATGCCCCCCCCAAAAACAAAAATAAATGCAAAAAGGGAAGAATGAAAGGTAGGAGGGGCTAGTTTGTACTTACTTGGTCCAAGCGGAAGTTCGTTTCGTCCACTGAAGCTCCCAGAATCAATTTTTTTTGGCAAAGGGGTGTTTTTTGACTTTTGGTCAATTCTCAATTTACAATGGTGATAATGAGCTACCAACATTCTATTTATAGACTTTTTGGCCCCTTTTTGTCATTTTTTGGAGCCTTTTGTCATTTTTTCGAGCTTGAAAATCGTTTAATATGGTTCTTGAGTTTTTCGGGGGATGTTACAATAAGTGTTACTTTGGGTATTTGGGAAATGTTTTGAGAGTTGGGTCATTTTTAAAGTTCTTTTGGTAAAAAGTCATTTTTCCAACTTTGTGCATGTAAGATAGGAGTCCACCTCCACTTGTTTCACCTCCTTGTCTTTTTCTCTTTGCCATAGGATCGATCCCACCGAATTATGACACAGAACCCTCACTCTTTCTCTAGAAGTATCGCAATTTAGTGGTAAATCCTACCTTCACATGGATGCCCTAGGTAGATCCTGGTTGCATTTTGGTGTCCATGCCATCATTAATGATTATAGGCTCGGGAGTCCTCGTTAGTTGTTCTTGATTACAAGTTTAAGCCTCACTTGCATGATTCATTATCTCTTTTGACCTCACCCTCAAGACTCCCAAAAACAACGGGTCTTCTTTTAAGCCCTTTTCAAACCCTCTAAACATGAAAATATTGTTGAGCGATCTTGTTGACCTTCACACTCCCAAACTGAAATTTGAAGGCACGTCTGTCCGATGGTAGTTTACCCCTTTTTCGGTCTGGATGGTCAAATGTATGAACAAAGGTATACTCTAGGAGCCTCGGTTCTCTAGAAGAGTATTCTCAGGTATAGATTTAACTCTTTTTCGAGCTTGAGGGACTAAATTTACGAAAAAGGAACCCCCACGGAGTCCATAATTAAGCTCTTTTCAGACTCCCTAAAATTGAAAAGATGGTCAAGTGACCTTGTTTCTTCACACTCGTTAAATTGGTCCAGAAGAACATACCCTACAGAGTCCATAGTTAAGCTCTTTTTAGACTCCTTAAATATGAAAAGATTGTCGAGTGATCTTGTCTTTGTCACACTCGTTAAAATGATTTTGAACAGACTTTTGTTCGGTGCTAGTTTAACCCTTTTTTGAGCCGAATAGACTACCTTCGAAAAAGGTCCCCCAGTGGAATCTCCTTTTACGCTTTTTTAGACTCTCTAAAAATGAAAAAACTTCGAGCTTACCTTCTCTGGGCTCGTTAAAATTACATCAAAGGACGTTATCATTGTGTCTTATTAATCGCATTTTCATTCCTGCATCTTTGGCCTAATGACGGCTCCATGTTGTTCTCAATTGAACCATATGAAGCATGCCTTATACGCAAGCCTTGTTGCACTTTTCCTTTGCATCTTGACACCTTGACCCATGGAGGATTTTTCCCGAGTGTCCTTGTCCTGCATATGTCCCCTTGCTCTGAGCATCAATGTGTCCCTTGCGCTTGGAACTAGTATGTCTGTGACACTCGATCCTCCTTTGTAACGTAGCATTCTTTTATTCTTTTTCAAGCTTCCCAAAATTATTGAAAAAGACAAAAAAATAATATATACCCCAAAAAGAGGAAGGGAAAAGTATTTTCTTTTTGTTGACATCACAATGAGTCACCCTTGGACAAAGCACATCCTTTTGTTTGTTATTCAAGCTCTAGGATTCAATATGACCTTAGGAAGTTATTCTTGCTACATAGATTTGTGTCCTCCTCCGTTTGGTTATCCTTCCAAACATTTTGGAGAGTTCGTGTTGCCTCCTGCATCGTGAACTTATGTCAATGCCATGCTGCATGAGTCTCATCTTTTGTCGTGATTTCATCCAGGGGAAGTTTTACTAAACTTGAGTCGGCCCTTCTGCAGTTTGTCTCTTGTTCTCATGCCTGAACGCCTCGAAAGACAAATCAAGTCCTTGTTCGAAGAAGTTCTCTGCATGATCATCAAGATCCTCTTGCCTGTTCCTGACGAGCCATCAAAGACCTCTGGGTAGTGAAGTCGTACACTGATATTACACTCCTACCCAAGTTTTGAATATTTGTAAGTTGTTGCTCGAGCTCTGAAGACCTCATCTCCAACCATTAGGCGTCTTTGGATTCTTTAAGATGGATATTTTACATGTATATATTTTGATTTTGAGATGTAGATCCGTTGTGTACTGTTCGCAGCTACACTTTATATAGTTATATGACATGGATCTGCAGTGTATTTGATTGACAACCATGATTTTATTTCATCCCGAGCATGGGTATGCCCGCCTCGGTGAGACAAATTGTTATTTTGTAGATGACACCTCCTGAACTCTAGTCCCTGGGCTCACTCGCTCCGTACATTGGTGAATATTTGTAATGTATTTCAGCCATTAGATTATCTTCTGACCTCACACATTAGGGGGCATCTGTTATAACCCTAAACTGCACCATACATGCATACCTGGCATCAAGTCATCTTACTTTCTATCTTTTCCAAGCCATTATTGAACAACTCTTCTAAAAACCATTGTTTTGAAGGTGTACACGCCCTGCACCAATATTGCCCACATACACACGCTTATTTCACCACTACAGCCTACGTACACTCACAAAAAAACGTGAAAAATGAAAATTGAAAATGGATACGAGTGTCTTGGCCATTACTTAACCGTTTGACCTCCCAAAGCCAATCACCCCAACCGTTACTATCTCTTTTGTCCTATAAAAGAATGTTTTTGGGCCCCATTCCAAAAATATGCATGAGAGCATAGAAACTCTGCCCATTTCAATATTCCTCCTTTGCCCCAATATTTTGCAACCACATTGTGAGTTTGAGCCAAAATTCCTTCTTCCCCCTTTGCAAATCCTTTCCATTTCCCTAGAGAGAACTGAAGAGGAGAAGAATACATGGAATCAATTGGTGCATGGTGAAGAGGATCCCAGGACCAAGTTCGAGGAGCAGTGTCAGTCTCATGTTGTAAACGACTTTTGTGAGATTAATATAAAGAAGTACTTTTTTTGTCCCACCAAATGACGTCTTAAATATTTATGATTTGTTTACATTTCTTGGTCATGATGTCTAACCCACTAATCCATATATACAATGCATGCTTGTAGTTTCTTGTTTGTCTTTTGGTGAATGCAAGTCAGCCTTTGGAGGAGACTTGCAGGCAGGAAACAACCTAGCACAAAGGGATCGACACCGCATGCGGAGTTTAAGGTATGCCTACCGGATCCCTATACTTTGTCTTTTATGTATGATTGTGGGGTAATGTCGGGATAGTTGATAAAAAGTAGGATACTTTATGCGGTTAGCTCTACCTACATTTTAGAACTCTGGTGTAGTCCGTAGAGGGGTTTTCCCGCTATAGAAATCCATTAGATGGATGTTAAATCCGCCTTCTTGCACGAAGATTTGCAAGAAGAAATCTACATGGAACAACCTCCTGGCTATGTCCAGAATGAATCTAGCCTTTTTTTTCACCTTAAGAAATATCTTTATGGTATTAAGAAATCTCTCGGAGCTTGGTATGCCAAAATGGACAACTTTTTTATTGACACCAGATTCTCTAGATTCCATTCTGATCCTAATGTCTATACCAAGAAAGTAGGAAGCCATCTCATAATCCTTGTATTTTATGTTGATGACCTTATCCTTACTGGTAGTGACTCAAAACTTTTAAACCATATGAAAACCAGCCTTAAGAAGAAATTTGAAATGACAGACTTAGTTTTTTTGCACTATTTCCTTGGCCTCCAAGTTTTTCAAACCAATGAAGGAATTTGTATTTCCCAGTCTAAGTATGATTTTGACCTTATTTCTCACTTTCACATGGATGATTGTAAACCAACCCCTTCTCCCTTCTAGTCTGGATTCAATCTTACTACCACCTGTACTTCACCCAAATTTGATGCCACCCTATACCGTCAGTTAGATGGTAGCCTCTTATACTTTACTCAGACCCGTCCTGATATTTCCTTTGTTGTTGGTCTTGTTTCCTGGTATATTTAAACACCTCATGAAATCCATTGGAAAGCATCTAAAATGATACTTCATTGTGTTTGTGGTACCATTCAGTTCAGGATACATTACAATTCAGGGGGGACTCCTTTATTGGTTGATTTCATTGATTCAGATTGGGCCAATGACCCTGATGATAAGAAGTCTACTGTAGGTTATGTTTTCAGCCTTGGTTTAGGACCTGTCACTTGGGATTGTAAGAAACAACATGATATTGAACTTTCTTCAGCAGAAGAAGAGTACTAAGCAACGGTAAATGCAAGTCAGGAATCCTTGTGGATTTGACAGATCCTTTCAGAGTTTGGATTCCAGCAGCAGCATCCGACTGGCCTTTGGTTCGACAATCAGAGTGCCATCAAGCTTGCCAAAGACCCAGTTCAACATTAGCATAGAAAGCACATAGAGATACACATTCACTTCATTAGAAAGCTCATTCATGATCAAGTTATTGAAGTGCTCTTTTTCCCCATAGAAGGTGAAGTTGCAAACATTTTCACAAAGTCTCTTATAGAAACAAAGTTTTCCAAACTTCGATCTATGTTAGGAGTTCAGGAAGTTGTCATTAAGGGGGGATAGGCTCTAATGCCTCCTTCCTTCCCCTACTGTGTCACTATTGTAAATCCTTCAATCCTATCCCAAGTTTTTCTTAAGAGGGGATGTTAGGATATTTAGACACTTAGGAGTTAGTTAAGATATACTTGGTCTAATGTGTCATTAGGTAAAACTGTGTTTCTTTAGTATGCATTAATATGCATTTGTAGTTAGTAAATCTGGCAGTCATGATATGTTCCCGACATAAAGTGATCTGACGATTCATATTCTCCTTGATCTTAATGACCATTGATCCATGGCTTAACACCCGATTGGTCCATGATCTCTATTTAAAGAGAATGGAGGGTCATTTGCCGATAATCGATTGTGAGAAACTCTCTTGTAAAATCTCCATGTAATCTTTTTCTTTTGCATTAATAAACTGCTCCAAGTGGTCGCATTGGCTAGGGTCGTGGATGTTTCCCTGTAGGGTTTTTACCACGTCAAAACATCAGTGTGTTGATCTTTGATCTGGTTGTGTGAGTGGTTACTGAAATTGTTTGTCCTCTGTTGGAACACCTGTGTTGTCGAACAACTTCCTTTTGTGGGTCCACATTTTGGTGATTATGTTTTAATTACTAGCTTGCTAAAAATCTAAATCACATCTTTGATTGAAGATTTCATTCTATGTTATTATGATTTCATTTTTATGTTAAATTGTTGTAAAAAGTGCACATATATATATATATATATAATTTCACATTAACAACAATGTTGAACAATAAAACAATTATGGATTATTATGCAATTCATCACAAGCAACAAATTTATATTGCCCAATGTTCCTTGTTGTAATTTCTTCCTCACACTATTATGACTTTCTCTATGTTAAAATTAAATGAAAGACAAAATCAAAGAGTATAGTAATCTTACATGGGGGACAATTTGGAAACATTAAAATAGGTAGTTTATGAAACACTACACAATCTACAAGTACCAAAATATTTGTGAATCTTACAATATGAATAATTTTAAAATACAAAATACAATGGTGGTTATGAAGCATTGTACACAAAAAAAAAAAAATCAATTAAAACAACTAACATAACTTTCCTCCCTTATTTTGGTATTAACATCATTATGTATTATTGTCTTGTGATACCTTCTTTATTACAAGTTTATTGGTTCCCTATTGTTATATTTTTTTTTATGATGTTGTCTTAATTACAAGGTTATTAACTCCTTCCTCTCTTTACATCATTGATTTCTTTGTAATGCATTCTTAATTAGAGGGGTTTTGACTATTTTTTGTTATGTTTACATCATTGTTGACTTTGTGATGCCTTCTTAATTACAAGCTCATTAACTCCCCTTAGTAATACCGTCAAAATCAATATGAAAGTTAGCTTCCTCACTTTGGTACCAATATCAACACAATCCAAAAGCTTATTTTCTTGTTATGTTACTAAGATTGATACCAATCCAAAATTCTATTTTCTAGCTAGCTTGTGTGTTTTTGCTAGCTTCCAAAATCTAGCTAGCTTGAGTGTATTTTGTTTGATTTTAAGATTGTTATATTTTCTAGCTAGCTTGTGTGTTTTTGCATTTTACAGTCTTTGTATTTTTAGGCAGTCATTAATAGAATCTGAGCTTTACTATATTATCGAGTTCCTTGCCATATCTCTGTGTATTTCCTTGTTATATCTTTGTTATATTTTTTCCTTCATATCGTTCTCAAAATAATTTGGATCATAAGAATAGTGTGTGCAAACGATGTAAGGTCACTATTAAGAACCATTTTTCCTTGTCAAAGATTGATTATTTATTTGATAAACATAAAGGTGTGAAAGTGTTCTCTAAGTTCACTACAATGAGAACACCTTGTAGCAGAGGTTTTTGTAGAGGCTTTTAGTGTTACAAGATTTGGAAAAAAATTCAAAAAAATCTCTGCTACAACCTCCGTTATTCTAAGCAAACGTTTTAACAGAGGTTCCATATAACTAAAGAAATATGGGTGGGTGGAAGTTGTAGTAGAATTTTATTTTTTCGGTGCTTTTATTGGTAACAAATGCACCAATGCATTTCAATTAACACGCACTGATGTGTTCTTACGAAAAACACATTGGTGCCTGTATTACCACGTGCACCGAAGGATAATGAAATTTCCATAAATTGAGGTGATATGTCGACGCCATTTTTTGTTACTAAGAACATGTGCATATATGTTAATTAAAGAATTCATGCATATATCATATACAAAAGCATCAACGTGTATATCATACACAAAAGCACCAGTGTGTATATGTTATATAACGAACCAGTGTGTATGTTATATTTAAAGCATCAGTGCATGTTGTCAGGAAATGAGAAACACTTCCACACTAAACCTAGCAGAAGAGAAGAAGAATTTAATCAAGAATGAAAATGACAAAGAAATCCCACAGTACATATAGATTTTGCCCTGGAAACTCGAACCGGGAAAACCAACATTCCTTGAGAGTTCTTCTCTATTGTTGTCTTATTCAATCTGAATAAAAGGTTACATGTCTAACCTTAGTACACACCTAAGAAAAATTAGACATCATACCCTATTTCCTATGCAATAAAAACCCTGTAGCCAATATGGCTTACATCTGCATGAACAACAACCTACATCTAAATATTTCTCTAAATATTGGCTATCCTACGATTCATTTATTATCATTAGCCTTTATGGCCATACAAAATGCCTCTTTGTAGGCTTTACAACATGGAAAACCCTAAAGAATTAGTGCCCAAAAATAGTTACAGATCCATGCATATCATTTGCTACAAATCCTGCAAATCTCGAGATTTTGTTACAGTTGACTCTAAGTCGAATTACTAGTTGACTACCAATCGACCTTCATTCGGTCTTCAATCGGTCGCCACATGCCCGCATGTTGACCTCTTGTTGGTTGACCTCTTCAACTTGTTGTCGATGCCTTTACTTTGTCGAACCACCTCAAACTTTGACTTCGACTTTACCCTGTCGACTAATCTCGACCTTTGACTTGTTGTGATCTACCTCGACTTTTGACTGTCAGTTGATTCACCTTGACTAGAATTTCATTGCAAAGAATATAACAATTCGAAATTCTCCCACATGTTTTCTTTTTTGCTGAAACTAGGAGATTCATGAAATTTCATTCATAGACCCAAGGCAACAATGCCCATTGCCTCGTTGCACCAAGAGAACTTTACAACACTCACATACTTGGTCAATGAGTCTGTTATGTTTTCCAACATGTCTAGTTTATCTAGTATCACCTTGTTACTTTCCACCATATCTCTTACGAAATGGTATTGTACATCAATGTTCTTAGACTTCGAATGATAAGTAGGGTTGTTTTCCAGAAATATTTCACTTTGACTATCGCAACTTACCTTCATAGCTCTCTGCTCAAACCCAATTCTCGAACACATCCTTGTAGCCATACTTCTTCTTTGCTTCCATGAGTGGTTTCCATGTATTCAACTTCTATCATTGACAAGGATATGAATGCTTGTTGTTGACTCATCCAGTGTATTTATCCACCAAACATCTTGAATACATATCCGTTGGTTGACCTTCGTCGATCCATATCTCCAACCCAGTCAACATCGACAAATCCATGTACATTTACTTTACCACTATCACTTCCAGGTTTTCCTTGGTAGCATATAGCATAATATTTTGTGCCACGCAAATACCTGAATACTCTCTTGAAATTTGTTCAGTGCTCCTTTCAAGGTGTCAACATGTACCTTCTTAACACTCTCATTGCATGGGAAATGTTTGGTCAAGTGCAACCCATCGCATACATTAGAATACCAACAACACTTGCATAAGGAACATGTTCCATGTCCTTTATTTCTTCTTGTGTCTTTGGACATTGTTCAAAAATTAGCATTGCTCCCACATAAATTGGCACCTTCACTGGTTTGTAATCCTACATGTTGAACCGTTTCATAATTTTTGCAATATACTTTGTCTGATTCAACCAAATCTTTCTAGTGGCTTGATGTCTCTTAATCTCCATTCCCATAATGAAGTTAGTTGCACTGAGATCCTTCATGTTGAACTTGGAGGATAACTACTTCTTCACCTCCTTTATTGTGTCCATGTTGTTTATAATTAGTAACATGTCATTGACATACAAAGATACATATATGAAACACCCACCTTCTTCCTTGGAATATATGCAGTGATAAACTTTGCTTCTCACAAATCCTGAACTAAGGATGTATGTGTCGAACCTCTAGTACCACATCCTTGGAAATTGCTTTAGACAGTAAATGGATATTTTTAGTTTTCACACCAACTCTTGATTTTCCTTTACTACAAATCCTTCAATTTGTTTCATGTAGATTTATTCTTCCAGATCCCCATGTAAGAATTTTGTCTTCACATCCATCTGTTCTATTTCCAGATCGAATTATGCAACGAGAGACATTAGTACTCTAATGGAAGTTAATTTTGAAACATGGGAAAAAATACCACCGAATTTGACTCCCTCGACTTGGGAATAACCTTTCGCTACCAGTCAAGATTTGAAATTCTCGACTTGTCCTGGGACATTCATATTCTTCTTGAATACCAATTTTCTACCAATGGGATTTCTTCCACTAGGTAAGTTGACTAAATCCCATGTCTCATTCTTTTGAAAGGATTCCATCTCTTCGACCATGGCGTCCTTCCATAGTTTACCCTCTGTCGATTCGACTGCCTCATCGACCAACTTGGGCTCATCGTCAATGACAGTTAACATGAATGCAGAATGAAAGTCAGGTGGACTATACCTTTCGACTAGTTTTCTTACTCTTTCTGACCTCCTTACTATCAGAGTCTGTTTTTCCACCTCTTCCTCAGATTCATTCGAATCATCTAATTCGTCTTCTTTGTTCCTCAATTCAAACCCCATTGTCTTAGGATTATTCTTAGTCTGAACAATTTCCTCAGGCTTGGACTTAACTCTGAATTCTATGAATACCACATCTCAATTGTACATTGTTCTCCTTGATGTAGGATCCCATATCTTATATCCTTTCATTCCTTTAAATCCAATGAAAATATGTTTGACTTCCTTCTTGTACAACTTGATCCTCTTTTCCTTGGAAACATGCACAAATGCATCACAACCAAATACTTTGAGATGTGCAACCGAAGATTTCTTACCCAACCATACCTCATGTGGAGTCATGTCAACTAGCGTCGATGAAGGAGACATATTCACAAGATATCTTGCAGTGTCAACTCCCTCCGCCCATAATTCTTGTGCGAGCCCAACACCGCTGAGCATGCTCCTTGCCTTATCCATCAACAATTTGTTTGTTCACTTGGAAACTCCATTTTGTTGTGGGCTATATGGTGTGGTATTTTTTTCATTCTATTCCACACTACTTACAAAAATAATCAAATTTTTTTCCACAAAATTCACCACCATTGTCAGTTCTCAACACCTTAATCTTCTTATCTGTCTGGTTTTCTACAAGAGATTTAAACTCTTTAAATTTCTCGAAAACCTCTAATTTCTTCCTCATGAAATATATCCATATCTTCCTGGAAAAATCATCTATGAAGGAGAAATAATATAAGGATCCACCAAGTGAAGGAAATATAACTGAGCCAAACACATCACGATGAACCAGTTCTAGAATCCCATTTTCCCTTGTCGCTCTATATGGGAACCTCACCCGACTTTGTTTTCAATATATGCAATGTTCACATAAGTCAACTTCTAAACCACATTCAGTAAAACCTTTGACCATACGTGTGTTGTGCATAGCTCGAAGTCCTTTTTCTCCAATGTGTCCCATCCTCTCATGTCATAGCTTGGTAGGGTCGATTTTATCATGTCTTATCAATTCATTTTGTACCAACTCAGCCTGAGTTGAGTCGAAGTTGAGTCAACTTCAGGAGCAATGATGATGTTGCATCGAGTCATTTCGACATTCCCTAACAACTTATATAGGGTTCCAATCCGAACTCCTTTCATTAATACCATGGCAGCTCTGACCATCTTGCACGAATCCTTCTGAAACAAAGTGTGTACTCCAACATCACTCATCTTATTGATAGATATTAAATTTCTTGCTAAACTGGGATGTGCAACACACCTGGAAGGTTTATTTTCTTCCCATCTCATAGTATCAATCAAACTCTTACTCGTCCAAAAATTTTGGTTGTCAAGTCATCCCCCAAGAACACATCACCTCCATCATATCACTCATACTCACATAACCACTCTCTATGTGGTTTCATATGATAAGATGATCTTGAGTTGATCAACCAAATACCTTGATCTGAATATGTACTAGTTGACACCAGGTACACATCACCTCCCTTATCCGAGGTCATATTTCTCTTTGTTGACTGCTTCTCGTCAGATCCCATACTAACTTCCATCACCCTCAATTTACAGTCCTTTTTGTAATTCCAAACTTTATCGCATTTCCATCATCTTCTTGTCGACTTAAGCAGGGATTTATATCTACCCTTTGAATCAGATTTTATACCGGAGAATTTTCCTTTATCTCTTTCAACCAATCAACCTCTCACCACTAAAGCATCTTTGGTCAATCCTTCCATGTTCTTTCTTCTCATTTATTTTGACAACAGATAAGCAACCATGTATTCTAGCGCTAGTGTGGTTGTATTACTCCCTATATCCACAACTAAGATATCCCAGGAGTCAAGGAAAGAACATAATAGTATTATACACTTCTCCTCCTTGGTGATTTTAATATCAACAGATGATAACTGGCTTAAAATGGTGTTAAATGCATTTAAATTCTTAGTCACTGAATTTCCATCGCTCATTCTCAGAAGGTACAATTTCTTTCTGAGAAACAACTTATTTACCAAATATTTTGACTTGTATAAGCTTCTTAGCTTGTCCCACAATTTCTTGGCCGAATCTTCACTTGAGACATTTAGCAATACCAAATCTGCAATACAATTTTGAATCGTACTTCTTTCTCTTCTTTCGAGTTTCTCCAATTCTTTCGTCGACATGCCTATCAGTTGGGTACTTGGACAGATCATTTTCCATTGTTCTCAATCTATAAGAAGATATTCCATTTTAATCTTCCAAATCTCTAAATTTTGGCCATTGAATTTTTCTATCTCTATTCTTTAACTACTCACCATTATTTACCACGATCTTTAACACAATTTATGGCTTACAACTCTTAATCTACCTAGGGTTTAGTTATTAGATTCGAGATTGGTAAATCAAGATCTGATACACATGTCAAAGCATAAAAAAACTTTGATACCACTTATCAGGAAATGAGAAACACTTCCACACTAAACCTAGCATAAGAGAATAAGAATTTAATCAAGAACAAAAATGACAAAGCAATCACACAATACACATAGATTTTACCCTGGAAACCCAACCCGGGAAAACCAACATTCCTTGAGTGTTTTTTTCTCTTGTTTTATTTCTCAATATGAATAAAAGGTTACATGTCTAACCTTGGTCCACATCTAATACATAATCGAAATCATACCCTCTTTCCTACGCAACAACAACCTTGTATCCAATCTAACTTATATCTGCATGACCAACAATCTACATCTAAATATTTCTCTAAAGATTGTTTATCCTACGATTCATTGATTATCATTAGCCTGTATGGACTTACAACATGCCTCTTTATAGGATTTACAACATGCAAAACCCTAAATACTTGGCACCCAAAAATGGTTAGAGATCCATGCAGATCATTGGCTATAAATCCTGCAAATCTTGGGATTTTGTTACAATTGACTCGAAGTCGGATTATTAATCGACTACTAGCCGACCTTCATTCAATCTTTAGTCAGTTTCCACATGCCTACCTCTCTACCTCTTGTTGGTTGACCTCATCGACTTGTTGTCAATGCCTTTACCCTATCGAACCACTTCAACCTCCAACTTTGACTTTACTCGGTCGACTAACCTTGATCTTTGACTTGTTGTCGATCTACCTCGACTTTTGACTGTCATTCGGTTCACCTCAAATAGACTTTCATTGCAAAGAATATAAGAATCCAACAAATGTATTATATATAAATAATTGGTGTTTATATTATATATAAAGCACCAATGAGATTAGTCATATGTTATATCTCTTGAGATAATAAATATAATCAATATTTGGAAAAAAAATCAAAACAACCTCTACTACAACCTCTATTATTCTAAGCAAAGGTTTTAATGAATGTTCCATATAACCAAAAAACATAGGGTGGGTGGAGTTTTTTTATTAGTGATTTTATTGGTAACAAACACACTAGTGCATTTTGATTAACATGCACCGATGTGTTCTTATGAAACATGCATTGGTGTTTTTTTAAGTAACATGTACTAGTGCACACACACAATCACAAAGAACCAATGCTCTTAAAAATATTATGCATTGATACCATATTTTATGCTACATGAAACATTAATGATTTATTGTTACTATATGTCTTGATGCATGTTTTTTTTATGCAGTAACAATGTTTGTATAAATATTACACTCTGGTGCTCTTATAGATGGTCCCACCTATGCATGTATTACCACATGCATGGAAGGATAATGAAATAACCATAAATTGAGGTGAGATGTTGGCACCATTTTTTGTTACTAAGCACAAGTGTGTATATGAAAATTAAAGCATTGATGTGTATATCATATACGAAAGCATCAGTGCACATATCATACACAAAAAAACTAGTGCATATATGTTATCTAACGAACCAATGTGTATGTTATATATAAAGCATCTGTGCATGTATTATCTATAAAGCATAAATGTGTATATTATATCGGTGAGAAATAAGAAGGTGTCAACAAGGTTCTGAATCAAGAATAAGGATGAAGATATTAACAAAAAAATTGAAGTGAATATGACCAAAAATAATTGAAGAGGAAATTTGCAAGAAGGTTAAGGAACCTAAAAACAATGATGAGATGAAATTAGGAATGCAATGTAGAATTGAAAAAGGGCGTAAGAAATTGATTAATGACATCATATTGTTTCTTCAAAAGGAAAAGGAAGAAAATATTCAATAAGGTCACTAGAAGATATTTGAAGAAGTTGAGCTCCAACTTCATGATGCACGTGTCAAAGATGACAGTATTATATCAAAGACCAAGAATAAAGGATATAGGATTCTATTGTCTCTAAAAAGAAGATTGATGGCATGGGTGTGCGGAATGAAGGGAAACCATCAAAGGTGAAAATTTATCAACACCTTCATTACTAAGAAAGACCAGAATATCGTTATCAACATTAGCAAGGAAGAAGATGGAAAAATCAACAATATTCATGGAACATGATATAAAAAAACCATTATTCAACATGATATTATTAGAGTCCAACAACTGTAACAAATTAGAGAAGTCATAACAACAACACATGGAATCAAAGGAAATAAAATCATGCAAAAATTGGCTATTAAGGATTTACACCAAAAATAATTAAATTTGGATAGATGAATCATCATCATGTTGGAGATTTTCAACTTCGGTGAGTTATTCTCCACAAGAAAGTACAAGAAGACCCATCTACATCATCATAGAAGCCCCAGGAAGAAGTTGAAGACCCAAAAATAAGAATTTGGCCCCACAAGAAAATAATAAAGTAATTAAATACCCATAAATAAGAAGTCGACCCTGTTGACAATTAAAATCGTCAACAAAGTTTATCCTGCAAAGTGTTGCTAAAGCCTATTATTACAAAAACAAAATAATACTAGTAGGTGGGACCCCCTTGTATCATTGAAGATCAAATATGTTCACATTTGATGTTTGTGATGAGGTGTGACACAAATTACATGGTTGATGAGATCTTTTGTTATTGGCTATGGTTTGAGCTTATGAAGTGTTGTTTCCTTATGTTACTATGACCTATGCTATTCATTGATATCATTGCTATCTATTCTGATCGCACCTGCACAACAAACATGTTAGTGAAAATACATAAAATACAGTTGGAAAAAGGAAAAAACAAAGAAACAATGCAACAATTACAAAGAGAAGAATTTGAGCTATGCTATACTACATTCATGAAAGATTAAATTTATTTAAATCCTATCTAGCAAGTAATGGCTATGCGATTTGATTGAGTTATATTGGTAATATGAATATGGTATATTTGGAAGGATGGTGTTGGGTTTGTGTTATATTCTTTGCATGTGTGTGTGTGGGCGCGTCAGATATGACAACTGCGTCTGACGATCCCTCACACTAGTTTTTTCTATTTTTAGCGGATTTTGCTATTTTTAGCAGATTTTGCTATTTTTAGCGGATTTTGCTATTTTTAGCAGTTTTGTAAATTAATCCTGGATTAAAGGATTAGGGTTTTGGTATCTATGGAATACCTAAAAACATTGTATATATTGTAGGTGAATGGTGAAATTCGACATAATGAATATAAGAAAGGTTTTCCCGGTTGAGGGTTTCCGGTATAAAATCTCTGTGTACTTTGTGTATGAGCCATTGATTAAATTCTGTTTTTCTTAAGAATCTATATGCATTGCTTTACTTCACAGGTTTAAAACTTACAGATTGAATGTTGGTGGCGCATTTGATAAGGTAATGGACGTTAATAGCTATGCGGTTTTGTTGAGTTACATAGTTTATATGCTCAATGATTATTTTATGGCATGAGTTGATATGGATCACGCTATTATTTTTAATGGTTGATGGTTCCGAGACATAGTCTAATTAATGGTGTTATGAAGAATTAGTTGGCATGTACTGATGAATTAATGAAATAAGGGTGGAGGCGAATTGCATTTATTGCATGTCACGTTTACTCCTTTCATTAGATGCCACCCTAGTCGGGCTATTGTTCAACCTTGCTGTTGGGGTTATGCTCTGATTTCTTAGCAGAGAAGAACCGATCGGTTAGCTCACATTTTAAGGAATTTTATTATAGGTATGTCTTTTTTTGGCCATTCATGAGTTTGATCTGTTTACGAAATGATTATTGGCTCAGGTGTATTGGTTTGTGCTTTCCTGCAGTGTTGCAACTGTGTAAAAAATTGTGATTTGAAATAAAGCATTGATGGTTCCTTCTGCAATAATCTTGAATTCATAAGTGTTATTGGTCATCCTGGGTTAGAAGCCATAAGGTCTCTTTGTTATCCTCGTTGGTTTAGTAGGAGGTTTTTTGTTTGTTCTTGGGTGGATAGTCATCCTCACACATTCATCATTATACCTAGTCTGCGACTTTTGTGGGTTTAACGGTTGGAGGCACTCTGTGTCACTGGGTTTGTTCAATTGAGCATTTGTTGGCTTCCATCACTAAGAGGTCTCACAGTGGGTTATTTTTTTAATCTCTCGGCCCTGTCTTCACTTTAGCATCGTGTTTGTTTGACTGGAGAATCATGAGGGTCATACCCTGTGTGTGTTAAGTATCGTTCCTAGCCTAGTTGGACTCTCACTCCTCTGTTATAGCCCCTGTCATGAGATTTGTTACCTGTCCACAAATGAGTCGTGCTTCTCTCTGTGTATGCACCTCAGAGGTTTCACCATCACAAGGAGTTGTATTTGTTCTACCTTTTTTGGATACATAACAAACCCTTAGCCCTCCAGTCTGAAGTTTTATAGAGAAGACTATCAGGCATGTCAAGTTTACCATGGGTTATTGTGGACTAAATTTATTGTCGATTAATTTGAATACAAGCTCACCCATTTGGTCAAGTGACAGTCATGTTGGTTTGGCATCTAGTCATTGCTTCTGTTATAACAATGGTAAACCCTGTATTGTTAAATGCACAACTCAGAATACGCAGTCACCCTCCTTATGTGTAATAAATAAATACTATTTAATTGAGAGGGTCGTTGCCCCGATTTGAATTTATGCGTGGTTGCCACATCTTGTTAGGTCGATTGATTTTTACGACAGTGGTGAATTGGTTGATTGATACAAAGTCACTGGTATTTTTTCACTAAGGATTATTTGGATGTTTAGCTGGCATTGGTTACAATCGCTTGATGTTGCTCACGCATACCGCATTGGGTGTGGTGTTTCTACACAATGAAATAGTGGTTGTTGTAACTGTTAGTTTCTTTTGGGGCCAATGGTTATTGAAACCGGGATGACTGTATGAACTACATCCACTGGATGCTTATGATTGTTTGATTGTATAAGCTGAGTTGCACACAACATAGTTGATTACAGTTTGACTAAATCGAAGCCATATTGTATTAGATTGATGGCTCAACACGATGGGTTGATTTATTCCTGTGACTGTGTGATTGGTTTTGTGAAATGGAGATGTTGCATCATGATGTTTTGGTGGCTGGGCATTGTGTATAATATGGATAGCTTGGGTTTCACACTCAGAGATACCCATAGAGTTTTAAGCATGTTTTTGTTGCAATCTGATCATTTGTTGAGACAGGCATGTTGTTGATACCTCGTCGTGTTGGATGGACGACCCAACTTTTAGAGTCACATTGAATTAGATTTTTTACAGTGACAGAATTACATTGCATGATTGAATTACTCTGTGCATAGCTTGTGTCAAAATGGTGGTTGTTGGCTATCTGTTTAAATATCAATTCAGATTTTTCAATTTAATCTGGATTATTTGGTTTATTGCCTATATATGTTTAACGAATATCATTGCATTTAAACAACATGCCCAATTGCAGTGATAGTGTGACTTCATTGTTAATTTTGGAAACATGACTTTGAGTATAGTTGTTGATTGAAGTAATGTATGGGAAGTGGTTGATTTTGATGGTTAACAGAGTGGGAATAGTTAGTGTTTGAAAATTGTTATAAGATGCAAAGTATATAAATGAAAGAAGCAGAACCCTTTATGGATTGTGTGGAATGCATACTATCTTGTGATGGCACTATGTTGGATATTTTATTATGAACAATGAACTAGTTAAATACACAGTAATTGTTATTTGGTCACAATGTTTGTTGGTTGGTGCACCTCTTTTCGTAGAATGTTTTGTGGATCACTTAATTAATTTCATGAATAGTTATCGTTCTTGTTCCCTTCCGTTATTTCATTTTCCGCTAATTACAACTCCCATCACCTTCCCATTTTCATTTTTTCACCCCTTGTTCTAAGATTGATTATAGTCAAGAGAATTTCTGTGTTAAAGCAATTGAAGGTGGTCATGTATTGTGTGGATTGCAGTGATGTTTTATTGGTTTTCTTTACAATTGATTGTTGTTGTCATTGAGTAGTAACCATGTTATTTTCCCCCTAATTGTATCATGTTTCGCTCAATACAAACCGCTCGCATATCCCATAACCCTTTTCACCCCCTTCTCATTGATAAATAGTAAAACAATTTGTATGGATTGGATTGCATGAGTCTAATACATTGTTGACCCAAATCTATTTCATATTTTTAAGAGTTGTCATGTATGGTTATTTAAAAGACTACCTGCTAATCAATCACACATGCAGGAATGAGTTTTTCCAGTCAAGGTATCCATGGCCGAGGAAACATAGGTAGAGGTAATTGGAACCGAGGCCCAAGAAGTCCCAGGTTCCCCATACATTTTGATGTTGATTCACAAGAGCTTGGACAATTGTTTCAGGCCGTATTTTCCAATTGTATTGGGCAAGGAGTAGTCCAACCTAGGCCTAAAAGGCCCCCTTTCCAATCCCCCGGTATCCCCATACCTCCTCATGTCTCATTGCAACCCGAGGTTCTTGAAAATGATGGATGGTCGAAGATTGTCCACCCGACAGTCTCCTAACATCGTGGCTGGCCCAAATTTTCCTTGCCTTCTCCTCCACCTATTAATCCCATTGTCCAAGTTGCCCCTGACCACTCACCAGTGCAATCCTCTCATTCTAGAAAGAGATTGAAAACTGAGGCCCACCATGCCCTTGATAAAGGAAAATCCATCGATACCCCTTCCTCACCCTCCAATGGCTCTGATAAATCTGTGTCTTCCCGGATGCATTTGAGGGTCGATTGTTCCCACGTGATCAATGAGATTAGGCATAAAGGCTTTGCACAACCAAAGGCAAATTCAGGAAAATCAAAGGGTGACAACAACAATCAAGGAAGGGTTTCATCGCAGACTGGGAAATATGGCTTTTGAGTTTTTTATTTTTATCCATTATTGATGACAATTGACTTCAAAAAAATTTGGACAACATGTTTTATTTTGGATATATGAGTAATATTTTGAAAATAATTTCAAATTCCATGAGCTAAATTTGCCAAAAGTGAATATGTTGATGGGAGACACAAGGAGGTGTGTTTACTTAAACAATAGTTATGCTATGATTGTCATGAACTAAAGGGAGTCACAAGGGGTCCCTCCTACTAGTTATTATTTATTTATGACCCTTATTATAATTATTACTCTTCCCCCTAACTAAAGTTAGTTGAGTCTTTTAATTAATTTAACTAAAGAGTTGGTTCAACTGCTTCAACCAATTCTAATTTGTTTAAAAGCAAAAGGGAAGGGAGGAACAAGAGGAGGATAGAAGTTGAAGCATACTAAGGTTTTCTCTTTGAGTTTATGTTGAGATAGTTTAGTTTTCATTTATTCATTATTCATCACAAGCCTAATTCTCTTTTATGATAGTAGGGTCTTATTGTAGACAATGATATTCAGGGTTGAATCACATAATTCAGACACTTATTTTTCAGAGGTGTTGATCTATCTTTGATAGTCTGTGTAGACTTGTCTGTTTGTGAATTAATTTTCATGACTAACAAAGGCTATTGTGCAGAGTCGAGTGGGCATAAATCTGTGGCAATATGATCCAGCTTTTAGATTTCAGTTTTGGTTTTCTGTTAGAGGTCCTTTTGTATGTTCCATCGGGGATGTCTAAGTTTGACTTTGGTCCAAAATTCCTGCATGAGATTTTGTAAATAAAATGACTCTTTGATGAATATGAATGAAATAAAGGATTTCTTTATGTCTCATTTGTCTTGATTATCATCTCGGTGACTTTACTTCTATCTTTACATTTATTTCAGCAACTAATATGTTCAGATAATTACATAAAAATTAAGTTTCCAGCAAGTTTTTTGTTGATAAAAGACTAGCCTAAGCACTCGTAATTAATACTTGTGAGTTAGGATGTTATTTTTGTTGGCTATGAGCATAGGGTGATATTCCCATCTACTTTTCTCTAGCCAAGCAGAGTCTGAAAATGCTTGAGTAAGATTATTTCATATATTTTCCTCAACATTTATTTTGGCGACCATACTGGGGAGATCTTTGATATCTCTCCGGTTAATTTTTATACTCGATTTTCATCGATACATATTTATTTTTCTCAATCGATCAATCTTCGAATTCTCAGGCAAGCTATTATGAGGAACCCTTTTCCTTCCCTAAGTATGGGAATGATTCTGCAGCAAGTTGTAGAGTCACAATTAAGGCCCTTGCTTGACAGTTTGTTGGGCTGCAAGAAGGTCAAAGTAGAAGGGGAAGATGTTCACAAAACCACTCTTATCACTAATTGGGGTACCATGCCTTACCAATGCCTGCTTTCTATCTTACTTAATGCAAGTACCGCTTTTAGAAGACCCGTGCACACGACTTTTGATGAATTGGTCGATCTCCATCTCTATCTTGATGAATTAATCATGTGCGTCAAGGGGATGATAATTACATCAAAATTTCAAGTGTTGGGTCCTTTCCAAATTGATTTTGTTTTGGACACTAACTCTTACATTTTAAAGAAATTATAGAGGCAATGGTTTTTCCACAACACTAACAGTCCTCACTTGAAGTATTGCGAGGGGCCAGCGTGAAAAGTTCTAATGCTGATTGGATTTTTTGTATACTAGTAGCCTAGCTATGCTTTAAATTTTTGTGCTTCTTTTCTATGCTTTACAGTACTTTGGTTCCGCCTTCTGAGTTAAGTTTTTTGTATTGCTGCATTTCATTTATGTCTTTTATTGCTGATGTTTTATGTTTTTGCAATTTTACATTCGCCATGATTTTGTTTCTTATTATCTTTAGTTAATTTGGTCAAATAGGATGTTGGATCAATTCTTCCATAGTGACACTCCTGCAAAGCATTTTTAGCTAATAACAATCAAGCTTACACAACTATTATGATGCCTCCTCTGAAGGACCCTTGAAATTGTTACATATTTCCACTCTTGTGTTATAAAGAATTGGTTATATCCCGCTTCTTCTTTCCATTTCTTCATCCATTGAGTTTTTAAGAGAAATTCTAAAAGTTATCCTCCTTAAAAGTTAGAGAGCATATTTCGATCGAATGATTATGAATACAGTGGTAAAACCCCCTCATACTTAACACATTTCATGAGTTATTCCCAGATTCTCGGTCATCCTTCCATTAAATCCGCTAACCTCCCCCTGTTGCACAATCATCTGGGTTATATCTTCTTGACCTGCTATTTTGGTCCATGAAACTAAGAGTTATGAGTTCTAAATTTGTTGAAAACAAATTTTCCCGTGGAGTCGCCGGTTTGTTGACAATTAAAATCATCAACGAAGTTTAACCCGCAAAGTGTTGCTAAAGCCTATTATTATAAAAATTAAATAATACTAGTGTAAATGTGTTGAAACTCCACAGAATAGATCTAGCTAAACAATAATACACACATTTGCAGAGAGAATTGGAGAAAGAAGAAGAAGGAGAGAAATAATGGAAGAATTATCATTAACCATTATGAATAATGAATAATTTACACATGATATACTCTGTATATCTCAGTAAGTTCGACTTGAGGTGAACCAATGCACCATAGTGGTGGTCTAGAGTGATCTGGACACACACCAACAGTTATGGGAGTGAACTGCCACCTATTCTAGTCTCTCAGACAGTTACGAGAGTGAACTGCCACCTAGTTGATTTAACTAGTCAACTAGTCTTCAGTTAACTCACTGAACATAGAGTAGTAAGGAGTTAACTCAGGGAATCAAGGTTAATGCGCCACTTTGGTGATGATACCAAGGCAAGGTCTAATTATCATGGTGATGATCCCAATGTTGCATGGTGATGATACCAATGTAACATCTAAACTCAACTCAACTAGTCAAACTGAAGTGTCAACTGAAAGAGAATATTCTCTAGGTGGAATATTCTCCCCTAAAATATAGGAGACTGGATAATGAATAATTATGACAAATAAAAAAGGAATAAACTTAGGAAAAATAAATCCTATGTGTGTGTGAAGTAACTCCAACACCCCCCTGAACATCACTATGGTGAAAATAAAGATTGGGTCCCGACAACGAGGCCATGTTAGGTACCCAAGTACAAAAGATACATTCAAAATAAAGTGAGGAAAGAGGGAAAACCTCATGGGAACCCCCCCCTCCCCTCAAGTTACAATGTATGTAAAAAGAAGAACTACAATTGCTAGGCAACTGTGTCCTTCACTCCAAGACGGCCTCGCAAAGAATGGAATTTCTTCTTAATGAAGGCCTTGGTGAAAATGTCTACCTTCTGTTTTGCTGAAGGAAATAACTGTAAGTCAATGATCCCCTTGTGTACCAAGTCCCAGATGTAGTGCATGTGGATATCGATGTGCTTCGTCCGCAACCTCTGAACTAGATATTTTCAGAACTTCAGAGTGCTCTGGTTGTCACACTAGATGACGATTGGACGATGAAACTGAATGCCCAACTCAGTGATAAAATGTTGTAGCCACATAGCCTAAATGGTTATGTTAACTACCCATCTGTACTCTGCCTCGACTGAAGATAGAGCAATAGCATCTTGCTTCTTGCTCGACCAACAGATAGGTCCGGAACCAAGATTGAGTGAGTAACCAGATGTGGACTTGCGATCAATGTTATCACCATCCCAGATGGAATCAGTAAACCCAATGAGATATAATGTAGAGTCTATTGCATAATGAATCCCAAAGGTTATGGTGCCCTATATGTATCGAAGGATACGCTTTGCAACTTTCCAATGTAGCTCATGCGTCTCCTGCATGAACTTGGAAACTGCGCCAACTACATATGAGAGGTCTAGTCTGTAGTGTGTGAGATACAACAAGATCCCCACTAGTTGTATTTATAGTGTGTTGTCAACCAATTGAGTCTCCCCGCCATCCTCAAGTTTGACTCCTGATAGGAAAGGAGTTAGAGCAGACTTGCAGTTTGTCATGTGAAATCTCTCAAGGAGATCTCGTGCATACCTGGCTTGAGACAGTTTGATGCCTGATGCATCCTGACTAATCTCAAGTCCAAGGAAGAAGTGTAGTGGACCCATGTTCGTCATCAAAAACCTATCATGAAGAATCCTCTTGATTGCAGCAATCGATGAAGTCGAGAAACCGGTGATCAGAAAATCATCAACATACAGAACTAAAAGTAGAAGTGAATCAGTCGTCCTGAGCATGTATACATTCGGGTCTGATTTACAACGTACAAAGTTCTGTGACAGGTAGGAGTCCATCTTGGCATACCATGCCCTCGGAGCCTGTTTGAGGCCATAAAGTGACTTCTTCAGTCGACTGACCAAAGATGAGTCCTTCATAAATCCCTGGGGTTGCTCCATGTGGATCTCCTCAGAGAGATCACCGTGAAGAAATGCATTCTTCAGATCCATCTGATGGACTTCTTATCCCTTGGTTGTCGCAATGGCAAGTTCTAATCATATGGAATCCATATTCTCTACTAGAGCGAAGGTCTCATCATAGTCAATATCATGAACCTGTTGAAAGCCTTTGGTGACAAGCCTGGCTTTGTATCTGCTGATTTGTCCATCCAATGTGCTCTTGGTCCTATAGACCCATATGCATCTGACAAGTTTCCTCCTAGAAGGAAGGGGAAACAGATCCCAAGTCTGGTTCTCGAGGAGGGAGTTTTACTCCTCCTGCATGGCGGATTCCCAAAAGGGATTTCCAGTAGCCTCACCATAAGACTACGGATCTGAAGACTGAACCAAGAAAAGATGCTTGGAAGGAAATGGTTCAGTGGCAGTGAGTGCAACAGGAGGCTACTTGAAATTAGATCGAGTCCTCCTAGTATCAGATGGATCACCTATGAGATCCCCTACATCTTGAAGAGTAGTTTATGCCCACTTGGCCTCTGCTCTGGCTCTACAACTGCATCTGGATGCTCTGACTCTGCATCTGACTGTACTGAATCTAAATATGAATATGAATGCTCTGATTCCTATGAATCAAAACTCTCATCTGAAGAAGAGTTGACATGTGCATGCTCATCATCTTGGACAGGTGGAAGAGTGAAGGTGTCTACATGCGACTGTTGAGGTACATGCGAGACACTTTCCTCAAATTGGACACTACGCTCAAGGATGAGATGGTCTAAGGAAATATCAATAAGCCAATATCCATTCACATCGTCAGGGTATCCAACAAAAAATCACTCAATGCTCTGTGGATCAAGTGCCTTCCTCTTTTCAGAGGGAATCTGAGCCCATGCACAAGAACCAAAAATGCGAAAGTGGGTCACTTCCGGTTTGAGGTATCTCCAAGCCTCGTAGGGGGTCTTATCCTTGATAGATATATGGGGAGATATGTTTTGGATGTATGTTGCATAGTTAAGTGCTTCGGCCCATAGTATCTATGGTAGTGACTTTTCATGCAACATGCAAGATGCCATCTCCTTTAGAGATCTGTTTTTCACTCAGCAACTTCGTTTTGCTGCGGAGTGTAGGGAACTGAATGCTGCAACTGAATCCCTGCCTCATGGAAAATATTGTGGATCTCATGATTCACATACTCTCCCCCGTTATTAGTTCGGATGAATTTGATCTTCTTTTCGGACTATGTCTCAACTAAGGCTTTGAAATCTTTGAGGTGTTGAAAGACCTCGGATTTTTGCATGAGAAATTAGATCCAAATAAAACGTGAGAAATCATCAACAAAAATGAGAACAAACCTCACTTTGTTGATGGATGAATGCAGAAAAGGACCCATAGGGTCACTGTGGATCATATCTAAAGGTGTGGAAGCTCGCTGAGACTTTCCTTTGTCGAATTTCTCTTGAGAGTGTTTTCCAAGAAAACATCCCTCACATACTCCCTTGGAGAAATGGATGTCTGGTAGACCATCAACTAATGTGTGCTTGCTAAGTTGTTTCATGTATATGAAATTCATATGTCCAAACCTTTAATGCCATATCCTACTACTTTCGTCAGCATGAGTAAGCAGTAAAGCAGAATCAGGTTCAATGAATTCAAAAAATGTATACAATCTAGACTGATGATTTACCTCACCGGTAGCAACCCTGGATTTGGTTTACGTGTCGTAGATGTCCATGGAATTTGGTGTGAAGATGACTTTATTTCCAATGCCAGAATTTTTCATCTAATATACAGAGAGAAGGTTGACTGAAAGTTTGGGAACATGCAACACATTCTCGAAGCTTCCATTGGTGAGTTCAATCCTTCCTTTGTTGGTGACTTCGACAGAAGAGTTGTCCCCCATTAGAATAGGAGGACCTTTGCATGCATCCAATGAAGAATAGACTACTTCTGAGGCATCCATGTGATGTGATGCTCCTAAATATATGATCCAAGCATTGGGAAAGGAGTTTATGGCAATCAAGGCATGGCTAGAATTGCGTTTCTTGGAATTTGGATCTTCTGGCTTCTTCTTCTTTGCACCCTTGGGGATGCGATCTCCAATGTTGTTTTGCTAAAGTATCTGAGACATCAGATCTATTTTTTTTTGCATGCATGCGGATTCCGAATGGAATCCTTTGTGACAGTATGTGCATTTTTCTCCTTTTCTTCCCTTTTCTCCTTTGGATCCGGAGGCATCGGTGAAGGGTTTTGTGTACCCTTGTACCCTTCCTTCTTCGTATGTGCATGAGATTTCCTCTTATATTTATCTTTAGATTTCTGATATTTTTGGCTGCCATCATGCACAGTGAGTGCATGTGCCCTTGGGCCTTTGATTTCACCCATGTTGATGAGCTTGGTTTGCTCTTGTGTCAAGGATTCGATAAAGTCCTCAAGAGAAGGCATCTTCCAGGTGGCTCCAGAGGCAAATCTAACAGTATGGAATGTGGATACGAATATAGAGAATTCAGGTCCAATCTTGGAGAGAATGGTGAGAACTATTTGTTTCTCCTCCGTCGATTTATCAACCCTGCAAGCTTTGAGTTGCGACAGTAAATCCTTGAATGTTGTAAAGAAACCTTGGATATTGTCAAATATTTTTGGATCCAATGTGAGAAGCTCCACCTCCAACATGTGTCCCCTCATCTCATCCTATTTACCAAATATCCCTTCCAATATTTTCCAGGCTTCATTGGGAGTCTTACAAGAAGATATGTGAAAAAGGAGATCGAGAGAGATAAGATTACAAATTGTTCTGAGTGCCTCATCCATGCGATTTAAGTACTTATATTTTTCTATGGAAGATGTAGGCTCTATATCTGTATTCATGGTTAACCTATACAACCCTTTGGATTAGAGATGTATGGATATTTTATCCTTCCATGCAAAATAGTTGTAAGGTGTAAGAATGAATTCTTTTTGGAATTCTATCTTTCCGGTGTCTTCAATCTTTTGTACCTGCAAAAAATTTGGTGTAGATTTTGCTTAGCAGTCTGTTGTCTCTGATACCATGTAAATGTGTTGAAACTACACATAATAGATCTAGATAAACAATAATACACACATTTGCAGAGATAATTGGAGAAAGAATAAGAAGGAGAGAAAGAATGGAAGAATTCTCATTAACCGTTGTGAATAATGAATAATTTACACATGATATACTGTGTATATCTCAATGAGTTCGAATTGAGGTGAACCAATGTGCCATAGTGGTGGTCTAGAGTGATCTGGACACACACTAGAAGTTACATGAGTGAAATGCCACCTATTCTAGTCTCTCAGGCATTTACGGGAGTGAACGACCACCTAGTTGAGTTAACTAGTCAACTAGTCTTCAGTTAACTGACTGAACAAAGAGTAGTGAGGAGTTAACTCAGGGAATCAAGGCTAATGTGCCACTTTGGTGATGATACCAAGGCAAGGTCTAATTATCATGGTGATGATCCCAATGCAACATCTAAACTCAACTCAACTAGTCAAACTGAAGTGTCAATTGAAAGAGAATATTCTCTAGGTGGAATATTCTCCCCTAAAATATAGGAGATTGGATAATGACTAATTATGACTAATAAACAAGGAATAAACTTAGGAAAAATAAATCCTAGGTGTGTGTGAAGTAACTCCAACAACTAGTAGGTGGGACCCACTTGTATCATTGAAGATCAGACCTGTTCACATTTGATGTTTGTGATGAGGTGCAACACAACTTACATGGTTGATGATATCTTTTGTTATTGGCTATGGTTTGAGCTTATGAAGTGTTGTTTCCTTATGTTACTACGACCTATGCTATTCATTGATATCATTTCTACCTATTCTTATCGCACCTGCACAACAATCATGTTAGTGAAAATACATAAAAGACAGTTGGAAAAAGGAAAAAACAAAGAAACAATGCAACAATTACAAAGGGAAGAATTTGAGCTATGCTATACTACATGCACGAAAGATTAAATTTTTTTAAATCCTATCTAGCAAGTAATATCTTTGCGATTTGATTGAGTTTTATTGGTAATATGAATATGGTATATTTGGATGGATGGAATGTTGGTGGCGCATTTGACAAGGTAATGGGCGTTAATAGCTATGTGGTTTTGTTGAGTTACATAGTTGATATGCTCGGTGATTATTTTATGGCATGAGTTGATATGGATCACACTATTAGTTTTAATGGTTGATGGTTCCGAGACATAGCCTAATTAATGGTGTTATGAAGAACTAGTTGGCATGTACTGATGAATTAATGAAATATGGATGGAGGTGACGTGCATTTACTGCACGTCACCTTTACTCCTTCTGTTAGCCGCCACCCTAGTCGGGCTATTGTTCGACCTTGTTGTTTGGGTTATGCTCTTATTTCTTAGCAAAGAGGAACCACTCGGCCAGCTCGTGTTTTAAGGAATTCGATTACAGGTATGTCTTTTTTTGGCCATTCATGAGTCTGCTCTGGTTATGAAATTATTATTGGCTTGGGTGTATTGGTTTGTGCTTTCCTGAAGTGTTGCAACTGTGTAAAAAATTGTGATTTGAAATAAAGCATTGATGTGTCCTTCTGCAATAATATTGAATTAATAAGTGTTATTGGTCATCCTGGGTTAGCAGCGATAAGGGCTCTCTGTTATCCTCGCTGGTTTAGTAGGAGGTTTTTTGTTTGGTCTTGGGTGGATAGCCATCCTCACGCATTCGTCATTATACCTAGTCTTAGGATTTTGTGGGTTTAATGGTTGGAGGCACTTTGTGTCATTGGGTTTGTTCACTTGAGCATTTGTTGGCTTCCATTACTAAGAGGTCGTGCAGTGGGTTATTTTGTTAAGCTCTTGGCCCTATCTTCACTTTAGCATCGTGTTTGTTTGACTGGAGAATCACGAGCGTCATACCCTGCGTGTGTTAAGTATCGTTCCTGGCCAAGTTGGAGTCTCGCTCCTCTGTTATAGCCCCTGTCATGAGATTTGTTACTTGTCCACAAATGAGTCATGGTTCTCTATGTGTATGCACCTCGGAGATTTCACCATCACGATGAGTTGTCTTTGATCTACCTGTGTTGGCTACAGAACAAACCCTTAGCCCTCTAGTCTGAATCTTTATAGAGAATATTGTCGGGCCTGTCAGTTTACCATGGGTTATTGTGGACTGAATGTATTGTCGATTAATTTGAATACATGCTCACCCAGTTGGTCAGGTGACAGTCGTGTTGGTTTGGCATTTAATCGTTGCTTCTATTATAAAAATGGTTAACCCTGTATTGTTAAATGCACAACTCAGAATACACAGTCACCCTCCTTATGTGTAATAACTTAGTATTGTTTAATTGAGAGGGTCGTTGCCCCAATTTGAATTGATGCGTGGGTATGCGTGGTTGCCACAACTTGTTAGCTCAATTGTTTTTTACGACAGTGGTGAATTGGTTGATTGATACACAGTCACTGGTATTTTTGCACTAAGGATTATTTGGATGTTTAGCTGGCATTGGTTACAATCGCTTGATATTGCTCACACATACCGTGTTGAGTGTAGTGTTTCTACACAATGAAATAGTGGTTATTGTAATTGTTAGTTTCTTTTGGGGCCAATGGTTATTGCAACCAGGATGACTGTATGAACTACATCCAATGCATGCTTATGATTGTTTGATTGTATAAGTCGAGTTGCACATAACATAGTTGATTATAGTTTGACTAAATTGAAGCCATATTGTATTAGATTGATGGCTCAGCACGATGGGTTGAGTTATTCCTGTGACTGTGTGATTGGTTTTGTGAAATGGAGATGTTGCATCATGGTGTTTTGGTGGTTGCGCACTGTGTATAATATGAATAGCTTGGATTTCACACTCAGGGATACCCACAGAGTTTTAAGCATGTTTTTGTTGAAATCTGATCATTTGTTGAGACAGACATGTTGTTGATACCTCATCATGTTGGATGGACAACCCAAATTTTAGAGTCACATTGAATTAGGTTTTTTATAGTGACAAAATTACATTGAATGATTGAATTACTCTATGCATAGCTTGTGTCGAAATGGTGGTTGTTGGTTGTCTGTTTAAATATCAATTCAAATTTTGCAATTTAATCCGGATTATTTGGTTTACTGCCTACATATGTTTAATGAATATCATTGCATTTAAATGATAGGCTCGATTGCAGTGATAGTGTGACTTCATTGTTAATTTTGGAAACATGACTTTGAGTATAGTTGTTGATTGAAGTAATGTATGGACAGTGGTTGATTTTGATCGTTAACAGAGTGGGAATAGTTATTGTTTGAAAATTGTTATAAGATGCAAAGTATATAAATGAAAGGAATAGAACCCTTTATAGATTGTGTGGAATGCATATTGTCTTGTGATGGCACTGTATTGGATATTTGATTATGAACAGTGAACTAGTTAAATACACAGTAATTGTTATTTGGTCACAATGATTGTTGGTTGGTGCATCTATTTTCGCAGAATGTTTTATGGATCACTTAATTAATTTAATGAACAGTAATCATTCTTCTTCCCTTCCATTATTTCATTTTCTGCTAATTACAACTCCCATCACCTTCCCATTTTCATTTTTTCACTCCGTGCTCTAAGATTGATTACAATCAAGAGAATTTCAGTGTTAAAGCAGTTGAAGGTGGCAGTGCCTTGTGTGGATTATAGTGATGTTTTATTGGTTTTATTTAAAGTTGATTGTTGTTGTCATTGAACAGTAACCATGTTATTTCCCCCCTCATTGTATCATGTTTCTCTCAATATAAACCCCTCGCATATCCCAAAACCCTTTTCACCCCATGCTCATTGATAAACAGTAAAACAATTTGTATGGATTGGATTGCATGAGTCTGATACATTGTTGAGCCAAATCTATTTTATATTTTTAAGAGTTGTCATGTATGGTTATTTAAAAGACTGCTTGTTAATCAATCACACATGTAGGAAAGAGTTTTTTCAGTCGAGGTATCCATGGCCGAGGAAACAAAGGTAGAGGTAATTGGAACCGAGGCCCAAGAAGGCCCAGGTTCTACATACATTTTGATGTTGATTCAAAAGATCTTGGCCAATTGTTTTAGGCCAGATATTTCAATTGGATTGGGCAGGGAGTAGTCCAAACTAGCCCTAAAAGGCCTCCTTTCCAAGCCCTCGGTATCCTCGTACCTCCTCATGTCTCATTGCAACCCGAGGTTCTTGAAAATGATGGATGGCAAGAGATTACCCACTCGATAGTCTCCCAACATCATGGCTGGCCCAACTTGTCCTTGCCTGCTCCTCCGCCTATTAATCCCATTATCTAAGTTGTCCCTGACCACTCGCTAAGGCAATCCTCCCATGCTAGCAAGAGATTGAAAATTGATGCCCACCATGCCCTTGATAAAGGAAAATCCATTGCTGCCCCTTCCTCACCCTCCAATGGCTCTGACAAATCCGTGTCTTCCCGGATGCATTTGAGGGACGATTGTTCCCACTTGATCAAAGATATTAGGCCTAAAGGCTCTGCACAACCAAAGGAAAATTCAGGAAGGGTTGCATCGCAGACTAGGAAATATGGCTTTTGAATTTTTTATTTTTATCCATTGTTGATGGCAACTGACTTCAAAAAAATTAGGACAACATGTTTTATTTTGGATATATGAGTAATATTTTGAATATAATTTCAAATTCCATGAGCTAAATTTGCCAAAAGTGAATATGTTGATGGGAGACACAAGGAGGTGTGTTTACTTAACTAATAGTTATGTTATGATTGTCATGATCTAAAGGGAGTCAGAAGGGGTCCCACCTACTAGTTATTATTTATTTATGACCCTTATTATAATTATTAATCTTCCCCCTAACTAAAGTTAGTTGAGTCTTTTAATTAACTTAACTAAAGAGTTGGTTCAACTACTTCAACCAATTCTAATTTGTTTAAAAGAAAAAGGGAAGGGAGGAACAAGAGGAGGATAGAAGCTGACACATACTAAGGTTTTCTCTTTGAGTTTATGTTGAGATAGTTCAGTTTTCATTCATTCATTATTCATCACAATCCTAATTCTCTTTTCAGAGGTGTTGATCTATCTTTGATAGTCTGTGTAGACTTGTCTGTTTGTGAATTAATTTTCATGACTAACAAAGTCTATTGTGCAGAGTCGAGTGGGCAACAATCTGTGGCAAGATGGTCCAACTTTTAGAGTTTGGTTTTGGTTTTATGTCAGAGGTCCTTTTGTATGTTCCATCGGGGATGTCTAAGTTTGACTTTGGTCCAAAATTTATGCATGAGATTTTGTAAATAAAATGACTCTTTGATGAATCTGAATGAAATAAAGGATTTCTTTATGTCTCATCTGTCTTGATTATCATCTTGGTGACTTTACTTCTATCTTCACATTTATTTCAGCAACTGATATGTTCAGAAAATTACATAAAAATTAAGTTTCCAACAAGCTTTTTGTTGATAAAATACTAGCCTAAGCACTCGTAATTAATACTTGTGAGTTAGGATGTTATTTTTGTTGGCTATAAACATAGGGTGATATTCTCATCTACTTTTTTCTAGCCAAGCAGAATCTGGAAATGCTTGAGTAAGATTATTTCATATCTTTTCCTCAACAGGCCCCAGAATGGCTCCCAGATTAGTATAAATACAATACTTTCTCATTTCATTTGGATAGAGCAGACAACTCCTTCTGCGTTGCACAAAAGGTAGTTGCAACTACATTTTTAGCAGTTTCATTATTTTTGGGTTACTAGTTATCTTGGAGAGTGCACCACACTTGGAGAAGCTCTTGCTTGGTTATTCTTGGTCATATTATTTGAGGAGCTAGATCTTGGTGATGCTATCCTTGGGAAGGATATTCTTTGTATGGTATTTTTTCTATTGATGGTGATGCATTGGTAATATCTTGCACTTAATTCTTCTAGATAAATGTTGTTGGGTTTTCTCCCAGGTTTGGGTGTCCTAGTATAAACTCTTATGTTCTTTTGTTTACTATGCATGGTTAATATTTCTAGATCTTGTTATTTCTGCTGCATTCTTATAGCTTATATTTTCAGTGTATATTTATTTTATGATAACTAACATATGAAAGTGAATCTTGTTATTAATCATAAGGAAATAGCTATCAAGAGATGAGAATCATAAAACACCAACATGGTTTTAGAGCTAGTTGAAATATTGTCACTGCACAGTTTTTTTTTGCCACTTCAAAGACCTGAAATTTTGAAGCTCGTCGAACAACTTATTGGAGGATGATGAGTTTAATTTTTCGATAAATCAACTTTCCATAGCCTAACACACCCCCTAGTGGTCTCAGACTGCATCTTGGTGAAAGTTGAAATTTCTCATTTACAGTTGCAGTTGCAGTTGCAGTTGTAGTTGCTAGTTACAGTTGCAGTTGTATTTGTAGTTGTAATTGCAGTTGCAGTTGCTCATTATAGTTGCATTTGCTAGTTATAATTGCAGTTTCCAGTTACAATTATATTTTCTAGTCACCATTTGTAGTTTCTAGTTGCATAAACCTTGAGATTAGAACATAATATGGATGTTGCTACAAACTTCAAAGGTACACACTTGTATATAAGGTATAGCATAAAGGTGTTTTCAAAAGATGTACACTTGGGAAAAGGACATTTGTCCAAGCAGTGACAAAGGGATCCTAAATCTAGTGCATTCAAAGGAATAAAACACTCTCCCTAGAAATTAAGACTCGAGGTTTGCATATCAGGTTTGATATTTTTATATTGTTTCATATTAAATAAATATTGTAACCAGGACAATATTCTTTAGAGTTCCATTACTACTAAGTACCTTTTTCTATCAAATGTTTAGTCACACTTGAATATTTTTAGTACAATAATCATTATGCAAATGCTCATTGTTTGGTACTAATGATGCAATTTTTTGCAAGATATAATTGATCTCCTTTAGGATATGTTATTGGTTGTTTTCTTTGTCCCGGGAAGGTTACTATGGAGGTCACAACACTAAAAACATGTTGCTCTTGTGTTTTGTTCTGGGCAGGTTACCACAGAGGAATGATTGGTCATAGGTGATAGCTATGAGAGGGACATATAGTGACAATTGTAGGAGGAAACATATTAGATGGTCTCCAGTTTGAGACATGGAGCAGGCTATCTAGACATGGAATTGTATACATGAAAGTATGCATCTATATACCGAAGGAGAAGAAGACAAAGTTATAACCTTTCGAAAAGAAGGATGCTTTTGTGGGATACATATTGTTCCACAAGGATATTGATAGGGAGGAGTAGGTGGATCCACATGTGGTGAGGTAGACGAGCCCACCTAGTACCAATTTAGAGGAAGCTAGAGTTCAGAGGGAGTCAACCCTTCAGATCTAGCAGGGAGGAGAATCCTCCCAGGACAGTTCATTGGAGATCAAACTTTAGAAGATACAGAGGGAGAAGATGGCTCTAGATATTGTACAAACTCAGAGGGAATCATGTTTCAGAGGGAGCATGGTACTTCATGATGGATGGATACTTGATGAGATCGATTTTAACCAAGAATGTACAGACTCAAAGTGAGTCTAATCTCAGAGAGAGTCATTTGGCTAAAGACAGAGATGATTATTTAGAGGGATTACCCCCTAAGATCCAGGTAGGAGAGATACATCTCCCAAGAATGAGAGACAGGTGTCATGAGTTGAGGAGGCCATATAAAATCTTCAGAGGCAAGATAATTCTAAGAGATGTGATCTTGCTACAATGACAAAGGAGGCAACCAGTTAGGAAGACTGGGTAGATTTTGTCTCAATCACAAAGGGAGCAGTCAGTGAGGCAGACTGGACAATAGGAATTACTACAATGATAGAGGGAAGTGGCCTCAAAGTTCAAGATGGAGGATCCTGACTGGATGCAATATTGGGATTAGAGGCATGATGAGATCACATGAGATATGTAGTAGATTGGATCCTTGATGTAATTGGCTAATTCCATGCCATATATTTTCTTTCAATGAGTACCATGAGCCATTATTTGGTTGAAGCCAAGGTAGTTCCATTGGGTGGCAGTGAAGTATGGTACAATTGGATATGATTTGTCTCAGGTGATGAAGTGAGGCTACAAAGATATACAAATTTTGATTGAGCAGGGAGTGCAATAGACAAATTGAGCACCTTAGGGTGATGCTTCAAGTTGGAACCGGTTACAATTTATGGGATAAGTTGGAAGTAGGATTCTGTAGCACTCATTACAATAGAGACAGAGTACGTCACAACCATTTTCGTGAGTCATGAAGTTATGCAACTTCAAAATCTTCTTCCAGGACTTCATCCAAGACATGGTAGAGAAGGGAACAATGAAGATGCAATACTTATCCACAAATGACCATATTGTAGATATCCTCCTAGAGTGGCCATGCTGACTTGGATGAGGAGGATGATACACATGATTAGCCATGCTGATTTGGCTAGTGATGAGAGTTTATGTTTCAACACCGGGTATACGTTCTCCCATATTGGTCATGCACGGGGCCATGCTAGTGATGATATGAGCAAGGGAGAATGATTCATTCACTCACAGGGCTTTGCTAGTGGTGAATGTCCCAAATATGTTGATAGCATTGAGAAACCATTCCCCCAAATTGGTCATGCACGGGGCTATGCTAGTGTTGATATGACCAAGGAGAGAATGACTAATTCACAGGGCTCTGCTAGTGGTGAATGGACCAGATATGTTGATGTTCTCTAGGTTCGGGAAGAGATTCTTCCTAGATTGGTCTTGCATGGGGCTATGCTAGTGCTGATATGACCAATGGAGAATGATTCATTCACTCATGGGGATTTGTGAGTGGTGAATGGCCTAGGTGTAGTCCTTCTTATGTCAAGGAGTGTATGGAATTAAGATGATATCACATGCATATTCCAGGATGGAATGAATCTGCAAAGATGGCACATCAATATGGCTCATGAAGACAACCTTTCTATGATAGAAGAAATCTGAGTATGGAGAATGCCTCCCTCGTTGAGAGGGAGTGTTGGAGATTTGGAAATTAGGGTAGTCATTCTCCATAAGAAATTACAAGAAGAACCATCTACACCATCACAGAATCCCCAAGAAGAAGTTGAAGACCCATAAATAAGAAGTCGACCCCATAGGAAAATAATAAATTAATTAAGACCTATAAGTAAGAATTCAGCCCCAAACTGGTGCCCAAATTAGTATAAATCTAGGACTGGCTCATTTCATTTGGACAGGTAGACAACTCATTCTGCAGCGCACACAAGGAAGTTGTAGCTGCATTTTTGGCAGTTTCTCTATTTTTGGGTTACTGGTTATCTTAGAGAGTGAGCCACACTTGGAGAAGCTATTGCTTGGTTATTGTTGGTCCTGTTATTGAGGAGCTAGGTCTTGGTTATGGTATCCTTAGGGAGGATCTTCTCTTTGTGGTATTTTATCTATTGATGGTGATGTACTGGTAATTTCTTGGATTGAATTATTCAAGAGAAAGGTTGTTGGGTTTTCTCCCAAGTTTGGGTTTCCCTGGATAAACTCTTGTGTTCTTGTGTCTACTGTGCATGGTTAATATTTATAGATCTTGTTATTTCCACTGCATTGTTATGGTTGATATTTTCAGTGTATAGTTATTATATGATAACTGTTGTATGAAAGTGAATCTTGTTTTTAATCATAAGGAAATAACTATCAAGAGCTCAGAATCATAAAACACCAACAAATCAATGGTAGAAAGAGAGTAGGAATATAAGGAAATTTTATTACTTGGTTTTATCACATGCAAAATGTTGAAATGAAAGGCTTTGAAGATAAATATTTTCAAAAGAGGGTACCATAATATGACCCCAAGGGAGGCATATATGGGGTTAAATGTATATTTAATGTACTCAGTCTCCCACTAAGTCATGTTACCACCTTACACATGCTCTGATACCAAACTGTAACATACCCAGTATACTATTGGACCATGCTACTCCAAAACTTCATTGCGTAGTTTATACTCTTCACACGAGTCCATGCAAAATCACTTTAAGGTAATGCGTTGAGCCCAATATTTAGTTGTGCCACCCATCTTATAATAGTGAAAGTAACAATTTATTTTAATACAACCTTAAGCAACATAATTAAATCAATCAACTGTGCACAACAACATATTACCCACAATACAACTATGTGCACAACCATCTAGGCGTCGTGCGCCACTTTTGTTTTTACTATGCACGGGGTCTAATTCCTTACCCCCCACACACATGAGTTCTATCCTCTTAGAGAATTCTGGTTATGATCCTGCGCACCTGCCCACTCAATCCTCTTTTTGGATGACTCATAACTAAAATCATAAGGTTAAACTTAATAGGAAAAGTTACCATCAACTGACATACTCATGCAGAGCTACAATTAAAGGCTAAAACCTCCATATTTACATGTTCAAGTGATATTAAAACAAATAACAACAAATACTTATATGCAACACATACAAGAATTAACCCATTTCAAACATAGTCAAACATGCACACAATAACCAAGACAAGTACATAAGGAACACTTATCTTAAATGAAAATCACCAATTGCAGCCTTGATTAAAACGTTCCTCCTAGCCATAGACGTTGTTTCTTATAATATTTCAGCAACAAGTCACCCTCGAGTTGGGGCTCAACTCCACCAGGAAAAAGGGTTTGTAGCGACAGGATGTGGTGTGAAACTCAATAGAATTACTCAGTCCTAGATGCCTACTACTTCAGCTAGCCCAGAGTCCCTCATTCCCCACACACCTATCACACCTAAGGAAGTGTGCTCCTTCTCTACTCAATATTCCTTTGGCTATAAGGTATCAGATATATTATAATATCCAAAAACAGAAACATTGCAGAGAATAACAATGGAACAACACAACAGATGAAGCCACAACACCAAAATAATACCTTTATTGATAGGAAACAATGTACACTTGCCTCTTCGAGGGGGAAACCTCCAACATAACAACACTCTATTAAAATAATTCTCAATACAATACTTCTCATACCCTCGATTCTTATTTATACTAAATCTATCTACCAAAAGAACAATCTAGAGGAAGATCTTCTAGAAGCGAAAGCTTGTATTAGGTATTCTTACATTTGACTTATTATTCCTTATTACTAGGCCTTATTAATGTTGGTCTTTATTACATGGAAAATATATTATTCTACCTACATGAGGGGTTAGGGAGGTTAGGTCCCTAACATGCCCTCCCCCTTAAAAAAAAACCTTGTCCTCAAGGCTTGAGATGAGGAAATTGTTGCAGAATGGTAGTTGGCTCCCATGTGGCAAATGTTGGAGTTGTATATTTCCACTATACTAACACTTCCTTGATGGTGCACTAACGGAGATGACGCTCACGCTAGTCCAATATTATTTGTGCCTACAACCAAATGGAGCCTTCTTCATCCAACTCGAGAAGACTAGTTTGAGTTTGGAACTTAGTTCCAATCACCTTCTGTAAGCAGGAGACATGAAAAACAGGATGGAGGTTAGAATGACTAGGCAAAGCTAACTGATATACCACCTCTCCCACGTGCTTGCGAACTGTATAAGGACCATAAAATTTGGATGTCAGTTTATGAAAATGGTCATCCTTAAGTGAAGTCTTCTTATCAGGTTGAAGTCGAAGAAACACAATTGGTGTTCTGAGCGATCTTGATTTTCTTGTTGCTTCATGCAATTCCAAGCCATGACAAAACTATGTTTGAGGGTACTGAGAATAGCCTCTTGAACTATAAGAGTTTGTTCAACCATCTATAACTTTGAGACACCAGGAATATATGAGATAACTGAAGGTGGATCATGTCTATATATTGTTTCAAAAGGAGTCATGTGAGTAGTTGTATGGTAAGAAGTTTTGTACCACCATTCAACTAGGGGTCACCATTGAGCCCATTAATGTTTCCTTTCAGATGAAAAAACACCTCAAATACATTTCCAAACACTTGTTGACAAATTCAGTTTAACCATCAGTTTGGGGATGATAGGCAATGCTAAGATGAAATTGGGTGCCCTGTAGCATGAATAGTTCTCGCCAATTTGTTTTGCTGAAAGTGGGATCTCTGTCAGAAATAATAGAATGAGGCATGCCATGAAGCTTGAAGATATGATCCATGACCATCACAAAAATGAGCATACTCGGAAAGATATGAGCCACAATGGAGGCAATAATTGGGTCTTGAAGATCACAAAAATGAGCATACTTCGAAAGATGATCAACTAACACCATGATGACTGACTTATTGCCTGATTTAGGTAAGCCAAAAATGAAATCCATAGAGATATCCCTCCAAATATAGGGTGGAATAAGAATTGGTTGTAGTGTGCCAGTGGCTTTGACTGATTCTCCCTTGTTGTGTTGACAAACATCACATTCCACCACAAAAGTTTGAATGTCCTATTTCATACCATCCCGGAAAAAATAGCGTTTGACCCTATCGTAGGTTTTGGTAAACCCCGAGTGCCCAGTTGTGGGTGTGGCATGGAGCTCAGAAAACACTGTGGATTTAAGTTTTGACTGTTTAATTAAATACATACGATCTATGTAGTGAAGCTAATCATTGTGCCAAGAGTACCCTTGGGAAAATGGATAATTGGATTACAATTGTTGGATCAGACACAAAATTTTGGGAGCTTGTAGCCACTCCTGGCGAACAACTTGGAGCCAATCTAGTACAATGAAGGAGAGGGAAAAATGGACCCTTCATCTTCATATTTTCTGTAAAGAGCATTATAAACCACATTGTCTTTGCATTTCTTGTAAATGATCTCATAATCATATATAAAGAGCTTAGTCACCCATTTTCATTACTCTATGGATGAAAGGCGCTTCTCTAGAAAATACTTGAGGCTCCGATGATCTGTCTTAATTTGGAAGCATTTCCCCAATAGATAAGGGCGTCAGAGATCCACTGCATGAAAAATAGCCCACATTTCCATTTCATATATTGATTGGCCCAAATGTTACTCTAACATTTGTTTACTGGTAAAGGCCAAAGGTCAGCCATATTTCATAAGGACTGCTCCAATTCCTCTCCCAGAAGCATCACATTCTAGGACAAAGGTCTTTGTGAAGTCGGGAATGGCTAGGACATGAGTGGTGCACATAGTCGCCTTCAAGGATTGAAAGGAGTGATCATTTGTTGGAGTCCAAGTGAAATTATTCTTTTTAAGGAGAGCAGTGAGAGGCACCACAGTCTCTCCATAATTCTTAACAAACTTGTGATAATATCCTATTAAACCCAGAAAACCACACATTCTTTTGAGAGTCTTAGGACGAGGAAAATCCTGGATAGATTCAATCTTCTTAGGATCCACCCTGACACCCACCTTGACAACAATATGACCCAAGTACTCGACTTATGAGGCTCCAAAATAACATTTAGATTGTTTGAGGAAAAGTTGGTGTTGAGAGAATAGATGAAGAACTTGATCCACAAGATCAAGATGGGTTGTATAGGTTTTACTATAGATGAGAATATCATCAAAGAAAACTAAGACAAAATGATGGGGAAAAGGATGGAAGAAATGATTCATGAGGCTTTGGAAAGTGGAGGGAGAATTAAAAAATCCAAACGACATGACCAAGAACTCATAGTGGCCCTCATGAGTTTTATATGTAGTCTTAGGAATGTTTGCCTATTTCATACGTACCTAGTGGTATACAAAATGAAGATCAAGATTAGTAAAGAACCGGGCGCCAATTAATTCATCCAAGAGATCATCAATGACATGAATGGGAAGTTTTTCTTTGAAGGTGAGTTTGTTGAGGGCATGGAAGTCAGGATACATGCACCAAGAGCCTTATTTCTTAAGTAACATGACCACAAGAGAAGAATAGGGTCTATTACTAGGATAGATAAAGCCTGCGGCAAGAAATTCTTGAACAATTTTCTCAATTTCATTTTTCTGGGCAAAGGGATGATGATAGGGACAAAAATTGGGAGGAAGTCTACCAGGGACGAGGGGAATGGAATGATCATGAACACCATGGGAAGGAGGAAGTCCCCGAGAGTGGAAAACACAACTTGATGTTTGGAGAGGATGGATTGGAGGTCAGGAGGCATGGAGAGTGTCTCGGTGACGTGAATGGAATGGAGTTGTGAAATAATGCCAAAATACCTTTTTTGAGGAGATTTTCCATGCGATGGGAATTGATGATCTCAAGGGAACTTGTTGTGATTCCTTGGAATGATCCGGATTATTTTCGGCATGAAATGAGATCGGAGATATAATAAAGAAATGCACAGAGATATCACAGATATTCAATAATATAACAGAAATATATCAGAGATGCAACCATAATCATAGATATACAGTAATACGGGATTTCTAGTAATGAAATAAATGTACAGAGACTGTAAAATACAGAGTGAAAGACTCGATAGAATGGTGGCATCTTATCTCTGAGAAGAGATGTGACGGTTACTCGCATTCACAAGAAGATGATTAAAATGAGGTGTTGAAGGCATTTTTACAATAAAAAGGAATGCCAAAATTCCTAGACATCCAAAAACCTAACCCTAGGAGATGAAGTGCCAAAAGTCATGTGGGCCCCGTTTGGATAAGTTAGTACATCAACTTCTCGGGGTCGTAACTTTTGCATACGATCTCTGTTTTAGGTGTATGATAGCTCGTTGGAAAGGTATCGTCGAGGAGATTCATTTTGGGGGATCAATTATGCCTTTGGATATCAATGAGAACCTCGATCTAAAAAAACCTTCATTTGGGCCCTCAAAATGGCCCCGAAAGTTAAAAACTGCTAAAAATAGTAAATTGCCAAATTTACCAGAAAACTGTTTTGAGCCAGTCAGAAAAGGTGGGTGGCCACGGATATCCACCTAGATCAATCCTCCCTCATTAGGAAGAAATGGTCTCCATTTCATTGAGTTCCCGGGGGAGAGGGAAAAGCGTTTGCTGAATCTGCATCTTGGTGAGTTGCTTGCCTTTCTGGAGACATCGCACTGCTCAGTTTGTGGAAGTTTGTCACGAACTTGTTGAGGCTGAGGCTGTTCAACAAGTCAGGCTACATGAGAGGACGATGTGCATAAGGAATATTTTCACTTTGCTGCAACCTTGTTAACCTACTTCTGTTGGATAGAAGGTGCTTGGGGCGAAGCTGTAGTGGTTGCAATGTCCTTTTGTTCCCATTTTGAACAGATTGTGAAGAAGCTGAATTTCACAGTATGAGATACTACCTTGCAGCACTTTTTAGATGGAACAGTAGTCAGAACTACCTTTGGTATTCTGTAGAGATGACCCCCTAGAGAAACAATGACACTACGGGGTCGAGACTCATAAACAACGTGGCGCTTGCACATATATGGTTGGCCCAAGAGAACATCATAGACATCTAGTGGGGAAACATCACATAATACCTCATCCTTGAAGGGTTGTATGCCATATGACAATCGAAATTTCTAGTTGAAACGAAGATCTCGTCCTTGGCGAAGCCACCCGATGTTGTATGGTTGATGGTGTGGTGTTGTCGACAATCCCAACTGTTTGACGACCTCTGCTGAGATGAGGTTCTTATGGATTTATCTATCAACAATAAAATGCAGTGGGGTCCCCTTCACCCACATTTGTGAATGAAAAAGGTGCTCCCCCTCTTCAGGATCTGTTGGTTCTTCTGGTTGAATTGTTGCGGTTGCGACAATAGCAGTGGGGTCTGCGTCAATGAGCTATCCTTTACTAGTATTTTTAGAATCAGGTTCTAAATCAGGGTTCGGCTCCTTGCCTTTGATCTCGGCCACCAATGACTGTTTTAAGTGACATTCATCGGTGTTCTTCCAGGGGCTTTTGTGGAAATTGCACCATTTTCCGGTGTCCTTCTTTGTCTTCCCGTGACCCTTCTTTTCATGTGGCTTGGACTAGTTTTCGGGAGACTGCTTGTTAGGGACGTCTTTGTCATACTTTGGTTGTTGCGGATTTGCAAAACCAAAATCCCATTTGTTCAGGTGCTTAAATTTCTGCTCAATTTTAACAGCATATCGATAGGCAGCACCGAGTGATGAGATGTCCAGAAAATGCATTTCAGTTTGGATGTATCTGTGTAGAGCCCCACAGTATTTTAGAACCAAATGTCGTTAAGAGTCTTTGATACCTAGCTTGGTGCGCAAGGTATGGAAGGTATTGGTGAACTCTGGAACTACTTGGCCCCTCTCTTGCCGCAGTGTGGTCCATCTCATGTACTGGTCCTCATATTTGCCAATAGGGTAATATTGTTCATTTACCGCATCCACAAAAAAATCCCAAGTGGGATCGACCCCATATA
>ML780447.1:1099717-1112983 GCA_009831015.1 Picea engelmannii | reverse complement strand
TTAGGGCTTCTTCATCTATTTGTCCTTCAAATACAGGAATATCAAGATTAACTTGTACCTTGAAAGGTGTGGTGCCTCCAAATTGGTCGCTTGATGAAGATGTGCCTGTTTCTATCGACAAGCATTGAAGGATGTGTGAAAAATTCTCCATCATTTCATCCCTCTGTCGTGTGAGAGCTTGCTCAAGCAACAGACTGATAGGATCGCCTGCTCCGTCGTTTTTCTTTTCTTCTACCATTGAGGGTTTCTTGGGTGAGAGATTTTCCTCAAGAGAGACAAGCTCGAGACCCAAATTTCTATACTCGAACCTCGTTAGGGACATGCACTGAAAAAAATGACCAAGAACAGCCTGCTCTGATACCACCGATCTGGATTATTTTCGGCATGAAATGAGATCATAGTTATAATAAAGAAATGCACAGAGATATCGTAGATATTAAATAATATAACATAAATATATCAGAGATGCAACCATAAACATAGATATACAGTAATACATGATTCTCTATTAATGAAATAAATGTACAGAGACTGTAAAATACAGAGTGAAAGACTCGATAGAATGGTGGCAGCTTATCTCTGAGAAGAGATGTGATGGCTACTCGCATTCGCAAGAAGATGATTACAATGAGGCTTTGAAGGCCTTTTTACAATAAACAAGAATGCCAAAAGTCCTGGACATCCAAAAACCTAACCCTAGGAGATGAAGCGCCAAAAGTCATGTGGGCCTCGTTTGGGTAAGTTAGTACATTAACTTCCCGGGGTCGTAACTTTTGCATACGATCTTCGTTTGAGGCGTATGATAGCTCATTGGAAAGGTATCATCGAGGAGATTCATTTTGGGAGATCAATTATTAATTTGGCTATAATTGAGAACCTATATCGTGAAAAACCTTCATTTGGGCCCTCAAAATGGCCCCAGAAGTTAAAAACTGCTAAAAATAGTAAATTGCCAAATTTGCCAGAAAACTGTTTTGAGCCAGTCGGAAAAGGTGGGTGGCCACCAATATCCACTTGGATCATGGAAATTATATTGTTGGACCTCCTGGTTTAATCACATGGTTAATTCCTTAAAATCCATGAGAATGGAGCCCAGAGTCCTTAACCATTTGGCACCCAACACAATTTCACAACCGCCCATGTCGATAGCAAACATATGAGATCAATTTGGAGACACACATTTTTGTTATAGAAAGATTTGCCTCACCTTATGGAATATTGCACAGAGGGCCTTTTTCCATTTCCCATGCAGATTTGAAGTCCCTTTTTTCAAATCCTAGAGATAAAAACATGATTTTTCCACATATACGCACCCTGCCTATATTACAACATACGTATACGTAGGTTTCACCACTATAGCCCGCGTACATCAGGATTTGTGCCCAAAATTAAAAAATGGTGTCGGGTTTCCATGTCACGTCACGAGATCAATGATCCTTGGCCTTCCATATACTAGAAATGTTTTGACCGGACCCTTCAGTTCCACTTGAAGGCTATAAATGGGCCAAATTTGAGCTATGGAAAAGGAGGAGAAGAATTCAATTTTGAGATTAAAGTTACTCTAGAGAAATTATTCACTTCACATTGAGTCTACATCCCTTTTTCCTTTAAGTCTAAACACATTGTTCAACCCCTAATATCTTCCCTTATTGATTGAGAACCTCATTGTCTCTCTTATATGAGCTTGCCTTTGGTGGAAGATTGAAGTGGTGGAGGCATGGCTGGAAGGAACTTAGTTTCTCAGTTCTGAAACGCGTCGACACGAAAGTTTGTAACTCATTCACTTATGTTGATTACATATTAATAGAAATACTCTTTTCTCGTCCAATTGATATCTTGTGAATATTTGAATTGTTATTCCATGGGCGTATTTGTTATGAATATTGATGGATTGTTCTATTGAATGTGATAACATTATCTATTATCACCATATGCTTGCGTTGCTTGGTTGTTGAGGACTAGTTGCATGTATAGTTCTTTGGGTCAAGTTCTCAACGGTGGACTTCATTGAACGTCTAGACAAGGTAGGCCTTTTATATTTTCTTTCTAGCATATTTCTTTATATAGCATACTTGATCTTAGAGTTGATTTTTGCAATCATTTCCGTCTGTTGTGGTTTACCCCTAGCCATTGAAATATTTTCCTCTTAACACAATTGGCGACCATACTTGGGATAAAATCTTATTTTTCGGGGTTTGGAGTGTTTTCCTCATTAGATTTCTCTTGTTTATATTGATTTTCTTGTTGTATGATTGTGTCACATACCCACTACCTAAATCGGATTTTTCCTGGTCTTCTGTCGAATCAGAAACCCTAAACCTCCATGGAGGACCAGCGTAAGCTGGCTCTTTCTCTCTCCCTGCTCCCATGTGGTCACAGGTCACATTCACGGTTCAATTTGAATGCAGTGCCTATTTGTATTTCACGCCTCGGCGCTGCCGTAATGTCTAAACGTTCGACTCTGCAACCGCCGAACCCCAACAAGGCTAGTGACTGACCAATGGGGACAAATCCCTACAGGGTCAGCAAATGACCAATAGGAACAAATCTCAACAGGGGTAGAGAATCGCCAGTGAGAACAGGCCCCGTCGTGCGGTTAAGTGGAATACAGGTGGCGAAAAGGGAAACTTGACATGGTAGTCGACATGACAGGAGGGGGGCCCCACTTCACACGCCAGACTATTCCGGACCCCCCCCCCCCATTAAAGGCAAAATGGCAAGGGGGGTCCGGAATCCACTTGAGCGTCATTGATCATGATGAGTTAATCTCGACCATTCGAGAGTTGCGTTTCCAATTCCGGACCCCCCCCCTACCGCTAAAGGCAGAACAGTAAGGGGGCTCCGGAATGGAACCTCAGCCGTTGATCTGGGTGGGTGGACTTTGGCCATCCGGATCTTCTCGTCGCTTATCCTAAAGAATATTCACGTCCTGGCTTAAGTTGATGTCTCATCTCCACATCTAACGGTCATTACAGACCCTGAGATCCTCCGAAAGAATCCCATCCGTTCATTGGGGTTTATCATCACGAGAGTCCGGACTCTCGATCTCGGGACTCCCGAATCCTCGATCCCCGGTTTCCCGATGTGGTTAATATCTCGACACGTGGCCTCCGTCAATCAGACGACTCAGGTCTACTCCAGGGTTTCCACAATGGAAAATCCCGAACTCTTGTCAACAAGAATCCCGATTCCGCGATTCCTGATTTCCCGAAATGGGGGATCTTACGACACGTGGCCTCTGTTAATTGGACGACTCAAATCTACTCCAGGGTTTCCACAATGGAAAGTCCTGAACTCTTGTCAACATGAATCTCGATCCCGTGATTCCCAATTCACGGGGGTTTGTAACCCTCGCGTAACACCGGTAGATCCAGCGGTTGTCGGGTTTTTCCAGCCGGACGACCCAGATCGGTTCTTACCCATGCATTCCTCCATGACTCCTTGGACGTGGAAAATATCCATGGTCCAGAAATTCTTCACTGCCCACGAAGACACAGAAAACAAAGGGGTAAGGCATTTTAATGCCCTACTTTCTCCTACTAATCTAATGGTCGTGGGTGACCGTGGCTTCCCCGACGAAATATCGTCCGTTGATTAATACCTATAAGGTTAAGGTACTTAACTTTCCAGCTCCTTCCTCTGATCTAACGGTCGGGAGTGACCACAGATATCCCAACGGGATCTCATCTGTCGATTCGTTACTTCATCCTTATGCTGTCATCTCGGTTTTCAAGAGGATCGTTCCTCCTTATGCAGGGTTACTAAGGCCTTACGCCTTCACAACCGCCTTCCCAGTTCTTGATGGGCTTTTCAAAGAAGTTATTTTTATGGGGAGATTTACTCAGGGTACTTCCTGAGGTATGTAAGGATGTCGTCCTCTCGAGAACCAGACGTGAAGTCTGAATTTGATTAGTACGCACACAAATAACAAATTCATGAAGACATAAATCATACGTAGTCTTTCCATATAAATCTACAGCTACTAGTACTGATCAAAATACCATACAGTCATTCTTACAATGAAATCATTCACAGTTTCACAGCTTATGAGCATAATTATCAGAATAAGCACATATATATATATATCAAGATGCCAGAGGCAAAACACTTATCAGAGGTAACACCAAGATCAAGCAACTGCTGAGAGGGGTGCTCGTTTCCACCCAACCGTAGGCTTAGCGACTCCCAGTGGATTTACCACTAGCCACCCCCGTGCTGAGACCACGATGCTGTGAGACTGCGTCTCTGTTTTCCAGTGACCATGAGTGAAGGTTGCAATCCTTCCTCTCTGCTATCACTCACTCTGCATATTGCCAGAGTTCTCCCCTCGCGTCTGCCCCCCAATCGCTTCTACCCCATGCCTTATCCTCTTGCGAGGTTGTGTGTGGCACGATTACCCTCACACTGGCCAGTCATGATGGCTCTACGGATGGGCGGTTCACCTCCCCATCCCTCATAAATTCTTGAGGAGCCATCTACCTACCAATCTGCAAGGCATTTAATTCGGGGACAGCGAGCCGCTTTTGGTTCTCCGGGCCAGTGGAGTCCAAATACGGTATTAATTCTCGGTGGAAGTTAACGCCATCTTTTTAGGTGCCTACCACCTCCATCGTGGTCTCTTTTCTGCACATCCCCTCTCAGCAGTCTTGCAATAAATTCAAAATGTTATTCACATTCATTGACCTTTTCCTCAAGGCCCATTTACATCACATATTCACATTTATGAGTTTGTCGTAGTTCTTGGCCAGTCCAGTTATATTTACAAGTTGGGGGAAACAGGGTGTTACAATTATTTCCCCCTTAAAAGGAACATCGTCCTCGATGTTCTTATCTCCTAACATGAATTGCATGTACAAAAGTAAACAAAATCGGATATGCCTGTCTCATGGCATCCTCCATTTCCCATGTAGCCTCATCTGGGCCAAAATGTTTCCACTGCACCTTGACCTATGCAATGGTTCTGTTCCGGAGTGGGGTTTCCTTTCTGTCCAGTATGCATTGGGGTTCTGGTAGAAATTCTCCCTCTGGTTCCACATGGATCACAGACCAGTCAATTATATGATTAGCATAATGTACATATTTCATCAATAATGAAACATGGAAAACATTATGTGCTTTTACTGTGGGAGGAAGTGCTAGCCGATAGGCTACAGGTCCCACTCTATCTAGAACCTCAAAGGGTCCACAATACTGGGGTGCCAATTTGGCACAAGCTCCCATTTTGAGGGAACTACTTCTGGGCTTAATTATGAGATATACATGGTCTCCCATTTTGAACTCTCTTGGAGTTCTCTTTTGATCAACATAAATTTTCTGTCGGTTCTGAACGACCTTCAGATTTTGTTTTATCTGAGTCACTTGCTGTTCCATTTCTTTCAACATGTCAGGTCCAAAATAAATCCTATTTACAGGATTACTCCAACTTACTGGAGTATTACACTGTCTACCATAGAGGACCTCGAAGGGACTCATCTTTAAGGATGCTTGGTAGTCGTTGTTGTAGGCAAATTCTACCAATGGCAGGTAGTCTTCCCATTTCCTGGGTTGATGCATTACATGCATCCTTAACATATCCTCTAATATCTGATTCACTCTTTCTGTCTATCCATCGATTTGAGGGTGGTAGGCGGTGCTGAACAAAAATTTGGTCTCCAATCCCGCCATCAGTGATTTCCAAAAATTGGAAGTAAATTTTGTGTCTCTGTCAGACACTATCTCTTTCAGCATACCGTGCAGTCTGAACACCTCTTTCATGAATATCTGGGTGATATCTATCATCTTGCAGGTTGATTTGATGGGGATGAAATGAGAAGACTTGCTCAGTTTATCCACCACCACCATAATGGCATCATTTTGTTTGGTTGAAGTTGGTAATCCAGTGATAAAATCCATGGAGATGGTTTCCCATTTCCATTCTGGGATGGGTAAAGGGTGTAATAGTCCTGCTGGGTGTCGATGTTCTGCTTTAACCTATTGGCACTCTATGCATTGGGCCAAATATTTGGCTATGTCCTTCTTCATTCCAGACCAATAAAATTGTTTTCGGGTGGCAGTGATCATTTTATGGTATCTTGGGTGACCAGTGTAGGGTCTTTTATGTAGTTCATCCATGATGAACCTCTTCAGGTCGTCACGATTTGGAATGTACATTCTATCTCTGTAGGTGAGCAGACCTCCTTCGGTCATCTGGTAGCCTTCATATTTTTCTCCAGCGGGTTCTTGCTATAGGTATAGGGTCACAGTCTGAGCAAAGGAATCTATTTCTTATGCATTTCTGACTCTGTTCTTGACATCTGTCTCGCAGGTACTCACCGTTGCCAGGTGAATTGTTTTCATGCTTCTGCTGAGGGCATCGACCACCCTATTTTCCTTCCCTTTGATGTGTTTGATTTCAAAATCAAATTCACTAAGGAGGGCCATCCATCTAGCTTGTCTAGCATTGAGATTTGGTTGGTCGAACAAATACCGTAATCCACAGTGATCTGTCATAAGTACAAATTTTCTTCCCAAGAGATAATGGGTCCACATTTTTAAGGCATGCACTATGGCAGCCAGTTCTAGATCATGAGTCACATAGTTGACCTCATGTTCATTCAATTTTCGGGATTCATAGCCGATCACCTTTCCTTCTTGCATAAGGACTCCTCCGAGCCCTTCCTTACAGGCATCTGTGCACACAAGGAAGTCAGCTTCTAGGTCATTGATTTTCAACACGGGGGCATGGGTTAGTAGATGTTTCAAGGTTTGAAATATTTCTTCACATTGTTGTGTCCACAAGAATTTTTTCCCCTTCTTCTGGAGGGCAGTGATTGGACAACCAATCTTGGAGAATCCTTTTATAAATCTCCTATAGTATCCTGCCAATCCCATAAAGGATCTGATGTCTGAGACATCCTTTGGGGTAGGCCATTCCATGATAGACCTGATCTTGTCAGGATTTGCTGCTACCCCTTCCTTAGACAGAACATGTCCCAAGTAATGTATTTGCTGCTGAAAGAAGTCACATTTGCTGAATTTATCATAGAGTTGATGCTCTCTTAGCACTTGCAACACAAGCCTGAGATGCTCTTCATGCTCTTCTCTATTCTTAGAGTAGATTAATATGTCATCAATGAAAACTAGTACAAATTTATCTAAATATTTACTGAGTACATTGTTCATTAAGCACATGAAAGTGGCAGGGGCATTGGTTAACCCAAATGACACTACCACAAACTCATAATGACCATACCGTGTTTGGAAAGTGGTTTTATGGATGTCTCCACCCTTGATTCGGACTTGATGGTATCCTGACCTCAAGTCAATCTTTGAGAAAATAGACACTCCTCCTAACTGATCGAATAGATCATCGATCCTGGGCAAGGGGTACTTGTTCTTTATGGTTACTTTATTGAGTTGTCTATAATCGATACACAGTCTAAGGGTGCCATCCTTCTTTTTCACAAACAAGACTGGTGCTCCCCATGGGGACACGCTGGGCCGAATATAACCCTTATCCATCATTTCTTTCAATTGCAATTTGAGTTCAACTAACTCAGGTGTGCTCATCCGGTAGGGTGTCCTAGACACCGACACCGCTCCTGGTGCGAGCTCTATCAAGAAGTCAATGTCTCTTCTCAGAGGTAGACCCGATACCTCTTCCAGAAACACATCTATGTATTCTCTCAGGATAGGGTGATCGTCAGGTCTTGGTTTAGCACCTTCGATTGTTTTCAACACTTGTGTTGCATATAGGGGACATCCCTTTCGACAATACTTTCTCATTTGCAGGGCTGATATTTGTCTTACCGAGACCGGTTTTCGGATCCCTTGGAGGGTTATCCTTTTTCCTTCTTTGCTCACACATTCTAAGGTTTTATGGTAACAATCCAATTTGGCTTTATGGGCGGCCAGCCAGTCCATACCAATCAACAGATCGTATGATCCCAGGGGTAATACATTAAGGGTTGCTTGGGTGGGGAATTCACCCAACATTAACTAGCAGGCTGGTATGACCTCTACCACCCTTCTTCTTGTGCCAGTGGCTAACTGTACCAACCATGGCTTGGTTTGTTTTTTTGGCTATAGCTTACACTTATCCACAGTCTTAGGGGCTATATAACTCAAATTTGAACCAGGGTCAATTAAAATAGACACTAGATGGTTGAAAATCATACCTTCTATTTCCACCACTGAAGCCTGGTGGTCAGCTTGATTATTATCCAAGGCTGCATAAATCTGCGGCACACTCCTTGCCACATCATTGACTGTGGTAGCTTCCTGAATGTTATAAAATTTCCGACTGTTCTGTTGTCGGTGTGGACAGTCTCTCAGGAGATGCTCTTCTCCGCAACCCCAACATTTTAGAGGTTCTTTCTTTGGGTTATTAGTCTTTATTGGTATAGGTCCAGAAGTTTTATTTCCATCTAATGATGGAAATTTCTGCTAGAGTACACTCCGGGTTGGAAATTTCATTCTGGAGTTCTTCTTGTAGCTCTTAAATCCTGAGGATTTGATCCCCTTTTTCTAAAATTTCGAACCACTCTTCTGTCTCCAGTCTCCACGAGACTCTGCCCGATGTCCATATTGTTCATGACAATATGTTGCCTTTCGAATAGTGTCTTCTAAGGCCTTTGGCTCGTCGAATTCAATTTGGTTCCGGTATTCCTTGGGTAGCCCACTGATGAAGTGTTGCGCCTTCTCCTTCTCTGCTTTGATGTAGGGTACATATCTCAATAAGTTGAGGAATTTGTTGACATATTCCTCTATAGTAAGTTGTCCCAGTTTGAGTTCATAAAACTCTTTAGCCTTCTCGTCGAAATATCTTTCCGACAAATACTTCTTCTGGAAGTACTTCTCAAACCGTTTCCAAGACAGGTCCTCCTCGTGGACTCCTTTCATATTCTTAAGGTCTTCTCACCAGATGGAAGCCTTTCTGTTCAGATTGAAAGTGGCCACTCGGGCCTTCAAATTATTTGAAAAATCATGGACTCTGAAATATTTCTTCAGTCCAAGTAGCCAGGCCTCAACTTCCTCTCCCTTATTTATCTCACCGTCAAAGGAGGGAGGTTTGGCATTTCTGAATTCCTCAAATTTATGACTCTTGGAAGTCTTTTGCTTCTTCTGTTTTCTTCGGGAATAGGAACTGGTCCTGCTACTGGAAGAGCCTTCTGAATCACTAGCTTCCTTCTCAATGGAATCATCCGGCACGGGTCCTTTACCTCTGGGGTGGACCTTTCTTGAGGTGCTCCTCTCAGTATGGCCACTGATACAACCATGTTTCTGCACTTTGGGTTCATGCTGCATTTGTCGTTGTAGGTCGGATAAGCTCTGCAGTAACACTGCATTAATTTCAGTTTGTTTTTCTTGTTCTTTCATCATCCTTTCATTGTCAGCCTTGTAGCTTTGCAATTCAACCATGAGACTCCTCACAGTCTCGGCTAGGTCTGGAGGGGTTCCTATTGCTCTTATTTCATCAGACTCTTCGACTCTATTATGGGAGCCTTCTCCCATCTCTTGGTGAGTCACCATTCTCTGCGTCTGTAAATTCCCGCGGCTAATCGTCTGCTTAGGTGAAAAGACAAACGCTGATTGTTAGTCAAGAGTTAGATATATTTTTATAATCTGCACATAATTTATAATTCTTTCACTTGCATACACAATCAGGTTCTCATTTCCAAGTTTTACAAGAGAGTTACGTTAGGGGGTTACTCTTCGTAGGAGTACATCGAATGGAGTTTATGCGTGACTCGTGCATGAGCCCAATCAGGCTGAGTGTTGTAACCATGCTCTGATACCACTTTGTCACATACCCACTACCTAAATCAGATTTTTCCTGGTCTTCTGTCGAATCAGAAACCCTAAACCCATGAAGGACCAGCGTAAGCTGGCTCTTTCTCTCTCCCCGCTCCCATGTGGTCGCGGGTCACATTCACGGTTCAATTTGAACACAATGCCTATTTGTATTTCGTGCCTCAGCGCTCCCGTAATGTCTAAATGTTCGAATCTGCAACCACTGAACCCCGACAGGGCTAGTGATTGACCAATGGGGATGAATCCCTACAGGGTCAGAAAATGACCAATAGGAACAAATCTCAATAGGGGTAGAGAACCTCTAGTGAGAACAGGCCACGTCACGCGGTTAAGTGGAATACATGTGGCGAAAAGGGAAACTCGACACAGTAGTCGACATGACAGGAGGGGAGGCCCACTTCACACACCAGACTATTCTGGACTCCCCCCCCCATTAAAGGCAGAATGGCAAGGGGGGTCCAGAATCCACTTGAGCGTCGTTGATCATGATGAGTTAATCTCGACCGTTCGAGAGTTGCATGTCCAATTCCGGACCGCCCCCTACCGCTAAAGGCAAAACAATAAGGGGGCTCCGGAATGGAACCTCAGCCGTTGATCTAGGCGGGTGGACTCTGGTCGTCCAGATATGCTCGCCACTTATCCTAAAGCATATTCACATCCTGGCTTAAGTTGACGTCTCATCTCCACATCTAACGGTCATTACAGACCCTTAGATCCTCCGAAAGAATCTCGTCCGTTCATCGGGGTTTATCATCACGAGAGTTCGGACTCTTGATCTCGGGACTCCCGAATCCTCAATCCCCAGTTTCCCGATGTGGTTAATCTCTCGACACGTGGCCTCCGTCAATCAGACAGCTCAGGTCTACTCCGGGGTTTCCACAATGGAAAATCCCGAACTCTTGTCAACAGGAATCCCGATTCCGCGATTCCCGATTCCCCGAAATGGGGGATCTTACGACACGTGGCCTATGTTAATCGGATGACTCAGATCTACTCTGAGGTTTCCACAATGGAAAGTCCCGAACTGTTGTCAACAGGAATCCCAATCCTGCGATTCCCGATTCACAGGGGTTTTTAACCCTTGGGTAACACCGGATAGATCTAGCGGCTGTCGGGTTTTTCCAGCCAAGATATGACGACCCAGATCGGTTCTTACCCATGCATTCCTCCACGACTCCTTGGACGTGGAAAAGATCCACGGTCCAGATAATCTCATGGACCTTGGAGATCTACGATCCCAAATTCCTCGCTGCCCACGAAGACACAGAAAACAAAGGGGTAAGGCATTTTAACGCCCTACTTTCTCCTACTAATCTAACGGTCGTGGGTGACCGCGGATTCCCTGAAGAAATCTCGTCTATCGATTAATACCTATAAGGTTAAGGTACTTAACTTTCCAGCTCCTTCCTCCGATCCGACAGTCGTGAGTGACCACAGATCTCCCGATGAGATCTCATCCGTCGATTTTTTACTTCATCCTTATGCTGTCATCTCGGTTTTCAAGAGGATCGTTCCTCCTTATGCAGGGTTACTAAGGCCTTACGCCTTCACAACCGCCTTCCCGGTTCTTGATGGGATTTTTAAGGAAGGTATTTCTATGGGGAGATTTACTCAGGGTACTGCCTGAGGTATGTAAGGATGTCGTCCTCCCGAGAACCAGATGTGAAGTCTGAATTTGATCAGTACGCATACAAATAACGAATTCATGAAGACATAAATCATATGTACTCTTTCCATATAAATCTACAACTACTTGTACTGATCAAAATACCATACAGTCATTCTTACAATGAAATCATTCACAGTTTCACATCTTATGAGCATAATTATCATAATAAGCACATATATATATATATCAAGATGCCAGAGGAAAAACACTTATCAGAGGTAACACCAAGGTCAAGCAATTGTTGAGAGGGGTGCTCGTTTCCACCCAACCGTAGGCTTAGCAACTCCCAACGGATTTGCAACTAGCCACCCTTGAGCTAAGACCACGATGTTGTGAGACTGCGTCTCTGTTTGCCAGTGACCAAGAGCGAAGGTTGCAATCCTTCCTCTCTGCTATCACTCACTCTGCATATTGCCAGAGTTCTCCCCTCGCGTCTGCCCCCCAATCGCTTCTACCCCACGCCTTATCCTCTTGCGAGGTTGCGTGTGGCGTGATTACCCTCACATTGGCCAGTCATGATGGCTCTATGGATGGGCGGTTCACCTCCCTATCCCTCATAAATTCCTGAGGAGCCATCTACCTACCAATCTGCAAGGCATTTAATTCGGGGCCAGCGAGCCGCTTTTAGTTCTCCGGGCCAGTGGAGTCCAAATACGGTATCAATTCTCGGTGGAAGTTAACGCCACCTTTTTAGGTGCCTTCCACGGCCATCGTGGTCTCTTTTCTGCACATCCCCTCTCAGCAGTCCTTCAATAAATTCAAAATGTTATTCACATTCATTGACCTTTTCCTTAAAGCCCATTTACATCACATATTCACATTTATGAGTTTGTCGTAGTTCTTGGCCAGTCCAGTTATATTTACAAGCTGGGGGAAACAAGGTGTTACAGATTGCTTGATAGCATCTGTTCAATCTGAGTCTGAGTTTCTTAGCCTTCTCCTTAGCCTAGTTGTGTTTTGACACATATACGCGGGTTTTTTCTTGATAGTTGCGTACATATGCATGTTGTACTTCTGCAGGTTGTGTACATACGTGATTTTCCCTTGAAAAATCACGTACATCAACCTTTGTTTCTTGGTTGCTAGGTTTGGTGGTTGTTGGGTAGGTTTTGATGATTGTTGAGTCTTCTTGGGTCTCTATGGTGACTGTTAAGTGTCTGTGGAATGATAGGAAACATGCAGTCTTTGGTTGAATTTTTGGGTGGTGCCTTTCTCATCATATTTTTCATTTGATTGTCCTTGCATCTTGGGCTAGGTGTTTTTCTTCTTGATATCCTACTTGGTTTGTTTCTGTTTACACACATTAAAGTCTTTATATAAAGTTGTTGTTCAGTCCTTGAATTTTCATTTTATTATTTTGAAAATACAAAAATATTAGGCATTTTACATTGATTGGCATTTTGATCTCTTGTGTCTTTGTCATTTATCTTAGTGCATGTAAAGAAAGATTGCATTTATTTAGAATTGCATAATTGAATTGAAAATTGCATTTTTGAAAAGCATATCATTTATTGGAAATTGAAGTTAGGAATTTGCATTGTATTTCATATTCATTTATTTTACTTGTTGAGTCATAACATCACTAGTTTCACGACTGCACCTTTTGAGTAAGAAAGCCCATTAAAATTAATGCTATAATTTAAAATTGATGAGTAACGATTTTATTTTTCTAGGGTGCACAAACTAGCTTAGGATTTATAGACTTGGAATAGGATTTTGTGAGTAAACTTCTCCAAGGCTATTAAATCAACATATGTGTCTGACTAAGTGAGTGGAGAAATCCATTGTATAATCGGTAATATCAG
>ML780447.1:1068105-1099692 GCA_009831015.1 Picea engelmannii | reverse complement strand
CTTAGTGTTAAATATATTTATGGGGATCTATTCATATATGGGGATATTGGTAGTGCCCTTACCTCCGTGAGAGGCAATGCTTTCAAGGTTTCAATATTTGCTACCCTACCCATACGGTGGACCTGACTTATGACTGTTTGTCTGTGCATCGACTATACCGTGGTTTCTTAGTTGCTTGACTTAGTTACCACATAGGTTACTTGCAGGGGTTATTCTATAGGTACCCTAGGTCATATAAGGGTCGGACAACACACAACCTTTATGGAGGATTGCCTCTTTGAGGGGATCTAACCGATTGGTTGTTAATCCCACGAGGGCCCTTATAACTGATTATGTTTCCTCCAATCTTTAGCAGCGGAGTCTTAGGCCCCTCTTGGGTGAGGCATACCTACTTTAGAGAGGGAGGTCCCTTTCAACCACTTTATCCTATTTGTGTGCATATTGGTCGTTTGATTATTTTTTGGTGGGCTCTTTGATTACTAGTTGGAGTTAGGATTTGTTTTTTATATCTCGATTTTTGAGTCTATTGACACAAAGTTTAATTTTTCCTATCTTTGAAAACTAAAGATTCATTTTTTCCGAAGTCATGGAGACGCCCTTAGTCCAAAAGGGGAATCGGAGATTTCTGTTCGTTTTTGGGTTTTTGAGGTTCGGTTTTTCTCGGAGTATGATCTTCAACCATCTTATTTTCCCGGTGCCGAAATCCCAAAAATGTTTAACATATTTTAAAAAAAAATTAAAAGGGGAAAGAAATAAAGTTTCCTTTTCCGTCGCTTTCCACAAAGTGCTCCTTAAACCCGTAATTAATTAAGTTCCTAAACATAATTATCATTCCCTTAATCTTTAGCGATTTGGGTTTTTCTTTCTACTAAAGCGCTTTCGAGCTCTCAAACATCAAACTCCCGGTCCTCGTTTTCCCGAAAGTTAAAAGGATAATTAATTATTAACCTAGATTAATTAAATCACGAATACGTGTCTTAGTGCCTCACTAATATCATTGCAGTTTCTTGATCCATAGATTCCTTATGACTTATCCCCTGATGACAAGATCCCAGATGCCTTGATGGTATACTTTAGAGCCTTAAAGTATAAACTCAGGAACAACATATTTTTGGCGCCGATGCTGGGGAACAGAGTAATGAAGATTTTTCCCTGGGAAGAACGACATTGACACTTTCCTCTTTGGTAGTGAACAAAGTTTAGAAACCTTCTAAGGCTACCTTTATCTTTCACTTGGCGACTCCACACTATTTAAACTGGCTCTTCACCAGAAAAACACCAGGAAGAATCCAGATGACAAGCAGCTTTCTCCTTCTTCCAACCCAAAAAAAATTATAAAATTAGGAAGGTACTTTCAGAAAACTGCCTTATCGACGAATAAAGATTATCAACTTAAATCCACACAGTCTAACTCCGAAGATCAACACAGCGAATCAAGTATTCCATCCCCTAATAGGGAATACTCCGCTGGTAAAGTTACAACCCTGGAATCGAATTTGGTTCTACCTGTTTTTAAGACCGAGGCTCTCTTAGTTGTTTCCCATACCAATAGAAAATGAAAGTATACCTCGATTCCTATTGCGACCGACTCCCCCTCGCTTCTCGAGGTTTATTTTCCCACCTCTCAAAACTCAAACAATTATCCCATATATCTTGATTCAACTTCTGTTGATTCTCCTATATTTTCACCCTGTGATTCTGAAGGAACCAACCCTCATTCCCCAATATCCTTTTTCCAAGGTTTCATCCCCGTCGATAACCAACTTATTGAAACCATTCCTTATAACCCCAAACTTTTACCGCTAAAGCCACAATGGCCATGGTTGGAGCAGGTGGGGCAGGAGGTGTTGCCGCAGGTAGTTTGGGAGGAGGGGCAGGTGGCCAAGCACCGCCTCTTCAGATATTTGCAAAGGTTGTTGCAAGATATTCTCCTATGGTTCTACCAATCCCTCTCCATGATTTACTAGAAAATTACATGAAAAACCTCCCTAAGTTCACAGGAGAGGGTGATTTAATGACAATTTAGCATATAAATGTTTTCAATCAATTCGTCGACATTCTTGGATTGAAACATGAAGATGTTTACTCCAGACTCTTGGTTCAAACCTTTGAAGAGAAAGTGAGAACTTGGTTTCGAGGCCTAGCAGTTGGATCTATACCTTCATACAATGAACTTGAAAACGCTTTTATCAGATAGTCGGGTGAGCAGAAAGACCATCTTTATTATCTAACCGAATTTGGAGCTCTTCGAAAGAAAAACTTTGAATCAGTCCTCGAGTTTACCCAAAGATTCAATAAATTATATAATAAGATCCCAACTGAGCTTAAAACCTCACAACCTACAATGAAGGTGACTTTCGTCGGAGCTTTTGACCCCGACTTCACCCTTTTATTAAGGGAGAGAAGATAAGTTGATCTTACCAAGATGCAAGATGATGCCTTGGAAATCAAATCTAACATGATGGCATCGGGAAAACTGAAAACCAAATTTGAGACTAGAAACAAAGAAATAAGGAGATACAGGGAGCAAGGAGGACCCTCTGGATCATGGAGATCCTCAGAAGATAAAATGGACGATATAGCTAGAATCATCAAAGAATTGTCAAACAAAATATCGAGAATGGAACTTGATCACGCTAAAAATGAACATTACCCTAGAAAGGAATTTAGGAAGAAACCTAATCATCAAATCCACCAAAAACAAATTAAGAACGAATATCAAAAAATCCAAACCCCTTTTAAAAGAAAAAACTTTATAGGAGGGAAAGACTTGGAGGATTTTGAAGAGTTAGAAGAGGATATGAACAATCTTGGCGAAGACTGCTTACAACCTTATATAACAAGACACGATTACGAAAAGTCTTTGACTACAAAATATAGGACTCAGAGTAACAAGAATAGTAGTATTTCTGAAGATTTGATTTATCATGGAGTAACGGATGGTATAATGGTCGAGCTCCACCAGAAATACAACCTGAGACCTAGAAACTCGGTTTCCACAACCTCTACGGTTAAAAAGATATTGTCGAGGGTTGAAACTGACCAAGCAGCTCCAAAAAACACTGAAAAACAAATCTCTAACATACAAACTATCAAAACAAAGACAATGGAGACATCACCCTTAAGCACACCGAAAATAAACACCCCTGTTACCGAAACGAAGGCTCTTCAATCCAGGAAAGCAGAAAAGAAAGGGCTAGAAACTCAAATCATGGAAACTGACAAAACCATTGGAAGTTTTAACCTAGAGAATGAGATCAATAAGATCAAAATCTCTATTCCCCTCGTTGAGCTGGCTAAAAACCTGATATATCGAAAACAAATTGCTAAAATGATTAGTTTTTCGGAAAATGAAAGTCAGGCCGATTCCATTAACTTAGGAGATGATAATCCTAACATAATTTTCGTCCCACACATCGATTGTGCTAGAGACACCGTTGCCCCTTTCTACATCACTTTGATAGTTTTCGATCATTTTCTCCATAATTGCATGTTAGATTCTGGGGCCTCTCACAATGTGATTCTTAAAGCAATCATGGATAGACTCGGCCTAGAAATCACCAAACCTTATGGAGATTTATATTCATTCAACTCGAGGAAAGTCAAGTGTATAGGCATGATAAAACACTTAGTCGTAAATCTCACACAGATAGCTACAAAAAGTGTTTTAAAGGATGTGGTTGTCGCGGATATACCTCCGAAATATGGCATGCTCTTGTCTCGGTCCTGGGGTGATAAACTTGGAGGTTCTCTTCAACTTGATATGACATACGCAACGATTCCAGTTTTCGAAGGCCAGTTCACGCGATTGTACAGGGAAACCAGATTAGCGTTTACGGTTAGTGATCCTCTTAGCCCAAATAATTACCCTGTATATATTGTTGATCAGGATTTAGGTAATTGTATATTATCTATAGATGATGATGTTGATACATGTGTAGAAGAAAATTGTATAGGAAATAAAAAAGAAAAAGAACAAATAGAACAAGATGTATATAGCTTTGGTGTTTGGAAAATGTTTTTTTACAGCGCCTCATCTTATCTTGGAGCTGGGGCTGGAGTAATTTTTGTAGCACCTGATAACCAATTCATTATGCCTTTCTCTTATAGGCTACAGTGGAACATTGACCACACTAATAACGTATGTGAGTATGAAGCTTTAGTTTTAGGGTTAGAGGCCGCTAGGAGGATGAAAATTAAAAACTTGGAAGTTTTTGGTGATGCAGAGTTAATCGTGAAACAAGTCAATCGCCAGTACCAAGCCAAACATCCTAGATTAAGGTCATATTGAAATTGTGTTTGGGACCTAATAAAAAAAAAATCTCTTTTGTTAATATTCACTTCATTCTGAGAGCCGAAAATCAGCAGGCGGGTGCCTTAGCCAAAGCTGCTTCGACTTTCGCACCTCCCACTGCTTTCAAACTCAAGTATAATATAAAAATGAGACATAGGCCTTCCATACCCAATAACATATAGAATTGGCAAGTCTTTTAGGACGACGAACAACTCAAAAAGATTTTGGAAACGGTAGACGAGTTCATCGAAATGCATGTTGACCAAGAGAACCAAAATGATCTTATTTGGATCATGCGGGAAGAGGAAGACCCCCAAGAGTTCTAAGATAAAATCGCAAATCACCGTATGTTGGTTTTAAAAAATAACCAAATACCCAAGGGATTGATTCCCTTAGAAAGACTCTTTAATCATAATGACATCCCTTTGAAGGCTACCTTATAGAATCAGTCAGAAGAAGTCGAAGATTGAAATATAGGTACCAAAGAGAGTCCTAGGTTAGTTAAGGTATCTAGATACCTGTCCCCCGAAATCAAGAATAAATATGTTGAATTTCTTAAAAAATAAAAGATGTTTTTGCCTGGTCCTATGACGAGTTGAGAACTTATGACACGACTATAATGGAACAAAAAATTCCATTAAAACCGGGTGTCAAACCTTTTAGGCAGAAACTCAAATAGATTAACCCTATCCTATTATCGGTGATAGAAAAAGAGGTCAAGAAACTCCTAGATGCTAAAATTATAGTCCTACTGAGATATTCTGAGTGGGTTGCTAATTTAGTCCCAGTGAGAAAGAAAAACGACGAGATCAGACTGTGTGTCGATTTTAGAAACCTAAATCGGTCATCACTCAAAGACAATAACCCATTACCTAAGATGGATCATGTTTTATAAAAAGTAGTTGGAGCTAACAAAATGTCTATGATTGATGGTTTTTCAGGTTACAATCAGATCGCAGTGCATCAGGACGATAAATAAAAAACTACTTTCACTACCCCTTGGGGTACTTTTATGTACGATAAAATGCCTTTTGGCTTAATAAATGCAGGGGCAACTTTTCAACGAGCCATGGATATCGCTTTCATGGGTGAGAGAGACAAGTTCGTTGTTATCTATCTTGATGACCTGACTGTTTTATCCAAATATGATGCAGAACATCTAATGCACCTTAAACAAACCTTTGAGAAATGTTGAAAGTTTGGTTTGTCACTCAATCCCAAGAAATCTCATTTCACAATGCAAGAAGGTAAACTCTTGGGCCATATCGTGTCTAGGGACAGAATCAAAATTGATCCCAAAAGGGTTGAGGCAATAGATACAATAAATTTTCCTAGAAATGTAAAAGAAATTTAGTCTTTTCTAGGAAAAATAAATTTCTTGAGGAGATTCATTCCTAACTTTGCCGAAATTGTGAAATTGATAACATATATGCCCAAAAAGGACAGTGAAGTGAAATGGACAAGCAAAGCCAAAGCCTCCTTTCAACGCATCAAGAAAGTAATAAGTGAAGCACTAGTCTTGGCCAGCCCAGATTACACAAAAGAGTTTTTTATTTTTTCTTTTGCTTCAGAACATACTATAGCAGTTGTTTTGTTACAAAAAAATGAGGAAATTTTTCAGTGGCCTATTGCGTTTTTTAGAAAAATTCTCTGAAATGCCGAGTTGAAATATGATATATTGGAGAAACAGGCCTATGCAATGGTGAAATCTCTCAAGGCTTTCAGAACTTACGTGTTGCACTCAAAAGTTATTGCTTATGTGCCCTCTAGCTCTGTTAAAGATATCCTGGTGCAACCAGACAACGATGGAAGAAGAGGCAAGTGGTTAGCTAAGATCCAGGAGTTTGACCTAGAAGTCAAACCAACTAAAATTATCAAAGGTCAGGGTTTGGCCAAATTGATTTCCGAATCGAACTCAAAATCACTAGGGATAAATCAGCTACAACAGACCGAGGGATTTCTGGAAATAGACGAGCTTGATGCCTCTGCACCTACAACCGAAATTCAAGACAAGTTTTCTACTTCAGCCTGGTATCATGACATCATCCATTACCTACTTATGCTAAAATGTCCTACTGAGTTAACCCCATCTAAGGATAGGACATTAAAGTTACATGCTGTAAAATATTGTATCATAGATGCTAAATTGTATTGGAAAGACCCCATGGGTTTCCTACTAAGGTGTTTAGTTGAAACTGAAACAAAAGGGATTATAGATGAATTCCATGTTGGAGTGTGTGGAGGACATCATGCATGGCGAGCAACAACTTATAAGATCTTAATATCTAGATACTACTGGCCCAAATTGTTCACAGAAGTGTACACTAGAGTTCGAAACTGTGTCCCTTGTCAGTTGTTCACAGGAAAACATAAGATCCCAGCTTTGCCCCTTACACCAGTTAAAACGGAAGCACCATTTCAATAATGGGGACTTGATTTCATTGGATAAATTCATCCACACTCCAACGCGCAACACAAATGGATCCTAACGACTACTGATTACTTCACTAAATGGGTGGAAGTTATCCCCACAAGAAATGCAACCGATTCGGTAGTAATCATTTTCTTGGAAGATAATATTTTATCCAGATTCGGGTGCCCTCGGAAGATAGTCACTGATAATGCGCAAGATTTTAAATCAATGACCACGATAAATTTTTGCCAAAAATATAACATCATACTAGGACACTCCATGGCTTACTATCCACAGGGTAATGGTCTAGCTAAATCATCTAACAAAAGCCTGTTTACCGTGATAAAAAAGGTGTTAATTGAAAACAAGAAAACATGGCATATCCATCTAAAATATGCACTATGGGCCAATAGAATAAGTACTAAAATATCAATTGGGATTTCCCCTTTCCAGATGGTATATGGAACTGATGTCATTTTACCAATAAACTTAGCTCTACCAGTGATGAAACTTTGGAAGCATTTGAATGAAGAACCCAATGATGTTACTAGAAGGATAAACCAGCTGGTCAAAGTTCAACAAGATAGCACCGAAGTAAATGAAAGGTTACAAAGATATCAGGATAAAATGAAGGCCTTGTTCGATCAGAAAGCTAAAGATAGATAATTCCTCCCTGGTGACTTGATCTTGAAATGGGAAGCCAGGAAAGAGGATGCTGGAAAAAATGGCAAATTCAATCCAATCTGGTCCAGCCCATACAGGATTTCGACCTCGAAAGGGAAAAAATGTGTGGTTATTAGAAAACCTAGATGGAGACATCCTCAATGGCCCTTTGAATGGGCGACATCTTAAACACTTCATGCAATAATGTGTTTCTAAATTTTCATTGTACATACCGTTTGGTTTCATGCTTTTGTTAAAAAAAAAAAAAAAGGATTTCTTTTCATGACGTTTCCTAACGATTATAATCTTATTTCATTCACAGGGAAAATTTCTCACGAGACAGTGAACCCGAAGTGCTGAAAGGTGACATGTGCAGGGATTCTTATTAAGTATCTCACAATGGAAAAGGTAATGAACGAGTAATCTTTGGGCTGGTAATATAAGAGATTATAACTTTTACCTTCCCCTTAACCATAGTAAATCCTTTTCCCACTTAACCATGGAGGTTTGGTCTTAAAGTTTCCTGACAACAGAGGGGTCTCGCTCTGGTCTTGAAAACTCTCGAACAAACTTTCCAAAAAGAGAGTGGGTTGTGTTTTTAAGTTCTTCGACTTTAGCTGTTTCACAAAAATGTCTAGGTTAATCCCGACCTCACTAGTTATCCTAACAAGAATAACTCATTAGTTTTTCTCAAGGAAGTTACCTGGACTAAAGGTCAAAAATTTTCCCTTAAGAAGTTCTTTGAAGCCCATGATTTTTGAAATAAGAAGAGAAGATTAACCCATAGCTATTTAAATGAGTTGACAGACTTTGATTCTTTTTCAAACAGATGTCTTTCCGAGTATATTGCATGCTCATTGATTTCCCCCACTTCAAAAATAAAAAAAATGAATACAGACAGATGGTGAAAGGAAATTCAATATTGATTGCCCCCATCTAGTTCAAAGAGATGAATAAAGGAAATTCATTATATTGATTGCCCTCATCTCAGCATTTAAATGCTTCGAAACAATGAAGTGGCGAAAGGAAATTCAATGTGGGAAGTCAGATAACTTCACTGGGGTACTGAATAGGGTCGCTGACAGTGAAGCAATATCCTCATATCTGATAAAAGTTGTTATACATGAGTTACATGATGCTCTGGTAATTCTCTTCTTTTTAGATTTATTTTCATCATAGGTTTCTAGGATCTCCTTACCGGACATGGCACAAATACTTACCTTGATGCAAATGGAATCACATGAAACCTGATAGGATGGTTGGTTTGGTTTTGATTAACTTACACAACTTCAAGCTCAGTTTCAGGAGAAGAGGTTTACTGAAAACCCACTCAAGATAATCAAAATTTTTGTCTTGGAGAGATTTTCAAGGTTAACGTTGAGACCCTACTCTTGTTTGGTTTTTCTCCAAAATTTGTTTCACAGAGCCGAATCATTGACTCCATTACCCAATGAAGGCAGTTGGTCTGCGTGTTCTTCTCATCCCACAAGGAGACGAGACCCCTAGATGGAGCCTAATGTTGACACGAAGTTTAATTTTTCCTGTCTTTGAAAACTAAAGCTTCATCTTTTCCCAAGTCATGGAGCCGCCCTTAGTCCAGAAGGGGAATTAGAGCTTTCCGTTCCTTTTCGGGTTTTCGAGGTTCGGTTTTTCTCGGAGTATGATCTTAAACCATCTTATTTTCTCGGTGCCGAAATCCCGAAAATGTTTAACATATTTAAAAATAAAAATAAAAGGGGAAAGAAATAAAGGTTGCCTTTTCCGTCGCTTTCCATAAAGCGCTCCTTAAACCCATAATTAATTAAGTTCCTAAACATAATTATCATTCCCTTAATATTTCATGATTTGGGTTTTTCTTTCTACTAAAGTGCTTTCGAACTCTCAAACGTCAAACTCCCGGTCCTCGTTTTCCCGAAAGTTAAAAGGATAATTAATTATTAACCCGGATTAATTAAAGCATGAATACGTGTTTTAGTGCCTCACTAATCTCATCGCAATTTCACGATCCAGAGATTGCTTACGGCTTATCCCCTGATGACAGTATCCCTGAACTTCCGAAACGTGAAATCGTGTTTTCTCTAGACAAGGTTTAAGATTAAGGTTAATTTGTTTTTTAAACAGGATTAGTGATCATTAAACCTCCTTTCGCGTTTAGGGAATTAAGGAAGGCAGTGATTTTTGAAACTCCAGTTTCGAAATCGCCGATATCCGATAGTATTAATAACGGATAAATGAAGATCCTTTTCGACACAAAAGAGTACCTCCAGGCACATCTTTCCATTAAAAAGCATTAATTTTTCGTCATCTGCGTCTGTACACTCGTTATAACGCAAAATTGAAGGTTAATAAAGTCTTATATTTCGAACTTCATAGTTATTCTTTACATCTGCAGCAAGTCACGTTTACCTGGTTTTATACACATTTCCTCTGTAAACAGGTTTATGATCCAGCACAGGTATCATGGCACCTAAGAAGGCACCCAAGAAAAACAAAGAAATTGAAGAAATCTCGAGTCCAGATAGAGACATTATATCCGATACAAAATTGCATGCCATTGATTCCATAAAATCCTGGAGGCAGATTTTCGAGACTCTGGATTATGAAATAAAAAATTTCAATCATGACGCCGATAACAAGCTTCTATATATAGCGAAGTCTGAGCTCCACAAAATAGCTACACGGCCACGATTTATGACTTATAATGACATGATCAGTTGGGATTTAGAGCGAACTGACGTACATACAAGGAGCATTCTGGACAACTGAGGGGTCATCGTTGGCTCTTTCAGACTGGAACATTTACAAGTAATGTATAAATTATCTCCCAGTCCCAAGTATGTTTATAATAAAGATTTTGTGAGTAATTGTCAAAGGAAAGAATGTTTTCAATCAGACCAAATGTATCCTGACTTAATCAAATATTGGTGGAGAAATGAGGGAAAATTCAAGGCTGACACCCATGGTATTTATGCCACAGCCTCATTGAATGAGTATATGATTTATGTGGTGATGATATTATGTATACTTTTCGGTAAGAAAAGTCCCACCCATTTCCCTGCAGAATGGGTACCGCTTTAGCACGAGGCAGCTGAAGGTTACAACTTCAATTGGGATAAGATTTTATCCGATAACATGGAGAAGGAGGTCATGGAATATCAGACTGCAAGATCAAAAGGCCGAATAGTATCCTTTTATATGTTGGCATACATCATGGATGCTATATGCTTCTCGACTCCTTTCCCTTTGATGAATTGGAGTTGGAATCCAACTTACCCGGAGCCAATTCACAAATATCATTCTAAACTTTAGGAAGAAAACACCAAGGACTCCTTCTATGAAATTTGCCATTTCGTGGTGATACCACTACATCATATGTTGCACGACTGTGAGCCTCCCCGCATTTCAAAGTTGGTCACAAGAAACCTCAGGGCAGTTACTGATTGGTTCATAGAGGAGAATTTTTCATACATCAGAGTTTTCGGGTGTTCAATCCCTCCACACATCCTCCCGAAATTCCTCCCAGACAGACTGGTGTGTAGGGAGGTAGCTCATCAAATAGTAACAAGTGGAATTGGGATAGAACTAAAAGTGGCTCAAAAGAAATTTTGGTCAGTTTTTCCCGTTCAGATTGGGAAAATTTCATTGCTCAACTTAGGTCATTCCAAATTTGAAGCGGCAGTGCTAGAGGAGGTTAAATTGGTAAACCCCGGGCATAGGAAGCACGATCCTTACCAGTTAGTGGGAAAACACATGGCCCACTGTAATATGAATGCTTATGAACACGAGAAGTCCTTTTGCGATGACCTATTCAAAGGGACTAATATCTATGAGGAAGTGTTAGAAAGAGTACATACAATGTCGTCCGACTTGCAAGCTAGTTTTCAGACCTTCCAAAAACACAGATGGAGTGGTCTGCCCAAAGTGCTGCAAGGTGAAGCAATTACCCCTCCTCGGGAACAAGAAGATACTCCTCCAAGTTTCAGAAAAGAAACACAAGATAAAGTCAATCCTGAATAATTTCCTCAGGAGACTGAAGGGTCTTCACAAAATGAAGAGGCCTTACAAACAGAAAATCCAGAGACGGAAGCAGAGAGGAGGCCTAGGACACCTCTCGAGTCTAGTAAGTCCACTCCTCCTTCATCACCTGTTGTTGATATCATTATACCTAAGGATATGGGAGAAACAAGGTCTACATAGCTAGGAAGTCCCATAACTTCCTTAACTCCTTTACAGTCCACCTTTGGGCTCCCACAGATGGGAGATATATATGTTGGTGACCTCACCCCTATTTCCAGAGATGAGATCCCTCCTTCCAATTATTTTTTTAGCAAGAAGAGGAAGGCTATTGTAAGGTAATAAATGCATATTAGAGAAGGGGGTATGGTGAAGAAGCATAGGGTCTTGATAGATGGCCAGAAACTGGAAGAGGAGGATTTCATTACACAGGTAGCAGGCTCCATGGGAGCCATGGCAACAACAAACATTTTTACTATGGAGAACATGAAAACAAGGATAAAGAAGAGTAACCACATGATAGCTCGATTGCAGGATCAGTTGAAGAATTCTAAGAAAAACATTAGAGAAGAGGTGAATAAAACTCTGGAGTAGGCCAGAGCTGTTGAAAGGCAAGACATCTTGTCACTCAAAACTAGCCTGGATGAAATGAACTAGAGGATACAAGCAAGTCATGTACATGTTACTCAGCAAAAGGAGCTTGTTAAACCGTTACAGGATAAATTGAGTTTGACAGAAGGTCGAGTCGTGGACTTAAAGGCTTTTCAAACCCTCTCGTTAGAAGCCCATACAAAGATAGAAGTTGGGAAACAACAATTGATATCCAAAATAGAGATCATCCAACATTATTTTCAAGAGGTAAGCAAATCCCTTGATAACATTATTTTACTAGAAAAAGAGGCTAAAGTAGCAAGGAATACCTTTCAGAAAGCAGTCGCATGTTCAGGGAATAGGGAGATGCCGAAAGATTTAAAACTTTCTGTCACATAACAGATAAGAGGAGACATTATGCTCAAGGCATGGGAAACAAACATAGTCGAAAACAATAAGACAGTCAAAGAAATCAAAGATGACTGTGAAGGAATCTTTGATTCTTTGGATAATCAAGAATTAGGATTTGAAAGAAATGACTACTCTGGACTACTAGGGTAGATAAACATTGTGAAACAATATTTGGACTACAAAGAGAGCTTACAGGAGGTTCAGGCATAAATTTCATAGTTGAGCGAAATCAATACCAACCAGATAGACAGATGGATGGTACAACCTAATTTAAAGTTGCAAATGATCAGGTTTGCTGATAAAGGTTTTGAAGACCAGTTTCCAAAGGTACAAAGAAAGTTTTATCTATTTGAAACTAAAGATCTCCCGACACCACCCAGAATTTTTGTCCATTTTTTAGAGAAGTGTGTTGAATGTATAGCTTAAAAAGAGGGAGAGACTTCAACTAAACAATGAAGTATTGTTCGAAATATTATACTTTTGAAATGATAGACCAACAAAAAGTTAATTGTGCAATGGTTAAAGTTGCAGTTGTGTAACTATTTTTCTTTCTTTTTTCCTAAAAGGTAGAAGATCTCTGACCATCAAGTAGTGATTATATTGTATAAATAAAGGGAGAGAAGACTGCACCGGGGCTTTTTTCTTTCTCTAAAAAAGGGCATTGTGACGAAGACATCTAAAAGAAAACTCCGAATTAATAAAAAAACAGATTGAAGATTCCGGATTTTGTCAATTCTGAGTTATGTGTTCCCCTGTCTTTTCATCGTTCTTTCATGTATTTTATTAATGAATTCTTGACTACAATTTAGTACAACCTCTACTGTGGAAATAATTATTCTTGTTATCTAGATCATTTACAGTTTTTCCTCTGCATTGGTTATTAATTGATACAAGACCTGAAAATGTTTAGATTACAACATCATATGCTTCATTAATATCTTCCTTGCTTCATAGTCTCCTATTACAACGTGAGATTCCTTTTAAATTGATGCCTCACCTTGTTACTAGTTTTATGTTTTCTTCATATCATATATGTTTCCTTTTCTTTAAATTTTAACTCAGATACAAGAAACGGCCTTTGATTAAGCCATCTCATTAATTCATGTTTTAAAATCATTCTCTTTACTTTGTGAATTAGAGATAACTAAGCCTAAAAAGAAAGTACATAATTATATCTCCCTTATCTTTTATCCTTCATGACAGTACCAGTTTCAAGGCAGCCTAATGTCGAACCTAGTCTTTCGGATCAAACCAACATCGCTCTAAATTTATTTAACACCATTTTACAAAAAGCAAGTAATTGGGTTGAGTTAGAACGTTCATGGGCTGCAATTGAGAGAGATATCAACATTCAAGAAAACTAGGAATTTAGACAGAGACAGTTGAGAAACCAACTATAGTCCTTATATTTTAAATAATTGTCCTTTCTGTCCTCTTTTCCTTTATCTTTTCAGATGCCTTGATGGTATATTTTAGATCCTTAAACTATAAACTCAGGAACAACAGAGTCATCGTGGAGCTAGACCAACTTCCCCGCAGGTCTCGCCGCTTGTTACAGTTACCACCGCATTTTGAGTCTTTTCTTTCTAAAAGGTGTAGAGTTATTAAATGTGGTACACACACCTCCACTTATCAGACTTGTGATTCTACAAGGATGGGTACTGAATCAAGTCATCAAGATACTAAGAGCCCTTCGACTCCCACACCTACTATAGTTAATAATACCCCTTTGACTCCTTCAACCACAGTGGTTGTCGTGTCGGGGGAACCTATCATCATCTATGCCCATCATATCGTGAATACTCAACCTACTTCCATGAAACCATTTGGGTCTCTTGGTCACTCACCAAGATATAATGTTTAGTCCATCCCTATGGCCTCTAGTCCCCTTTCCTATGGTATGTCGAATTTTACATCGCAATTTTCAAACTCCATCCCAATCACTGGCCCTAATTCTAGCATTGGACTTGGGGGCACAAATCCTCCTTATACTCCTTTCTCATTTGGTGGCACTCAGGTCCCTCAAACGACTCCCACCGTGGGAGTAATTCCTCCTTTTAACCCTGGGTCTAATCCTGTTGCTTCTAGATGGAGTAACCAACCTGGCGGACAAGATTCTGCTCACATTTCGTCCTTTACACTCACCTCCTCAGTGTCGATTGCGACCAAAACATTTGGCATGATGAATCCACCTTTATCCTATGGATTCACACTTAGAGGAGGTCAGTTTCACACTTTGGGCAACCCCCAACCTAGGTCCACTCTGGTTGGGGGTAGTTTTTGTAACCCTCATCAGAACATTCCTACAGGAATGGTGCCTAACCAACCCCTTATGAATCATCCTGGAGGAGGTCCTTACAATCTTGGTCAGGGCCATGGTGTTTACCAGAACCCTGGATGGGCTACGATTCCCCAACCACCATCTTTCTAGGGAGCTTGGGGCCAAATGACGCAACCCCGTCTCCCTTTTCTAGCCACGCTCAATTTGCGACACTTGTATAAGTTGATGAATGACCATGTGTGTCATGATCCTACATGGGCCCCCATTCCCACCAAGCTTCCTTCATATATTCCAAAATTCGAAGGCAAGAATGGCGAGGATCCTGGTGATCACATCACCACCTTTCAACTATGGTGCTCTTCGAATTCCCTTAATGGTGATTCTATTTGGTTAATATTGTTTCAATGCACCCTCACAAGGGTTGTCGCGAAATGGTATGTCAAGCTACCAAGGGGGCATATGGAACCTTTAGTTAGATGGTTTTATTCTTCCTTAACCACTTCCAATTGTTAGTTTGTTGCGATGTTGGCTTAGAAATTATGTCGACCTTACGCTAGGACAAAGCCACTCATATCTCGGATCACATCCAGGAGTGGCATAGACAGAAGAGGTTGATCAAGACCTACATACCCCCAGAATTCCTGTTAGAGTGGTTCCTTAAATATCTACAACCTTATATTTCGAAGGATGTTTCTACATCTAGGGTTACATTTGAGGAATAAGTGATTTTCAAAGCCCAATAGTTAGATATTATATATGCTCAGTTTGGGATGTTATACGAGATTCTTCATGATGCACCGAGGTCAAATTATGACCTTAGATAAAATCTCGGGCCTCATGTCGATGGCATTGTAGGCTCTGCCAATGTGAAATCCGCAGACTCAGTGACAAGCCATTTGAAAGAGTTGTCTCTAAACCAGTATGTAGGAGGTCCATCTTCGTCTTTGTCTTCCAATCCCACTCAGTTGGTGGATGCACATTCCGTGCAATCGTCAACCGACCTAAATGGTAACCAACAACCGGGCGAGAATAAGAAGAAAGGAAGTAATAATAATAGTAAGGGTGGGAAGAATAATAAACCCAAGGACAATAGTAATAATGAGAAGATGAATAATAATGCCGGTGAGGGGAAGAAAGAAAGGCGGAAGGTGAAATTTTCCTGTAAGCTTTGTACAGACGATCACCTTACCCATTTATGCCCCAAACTTGCAGAATCTACGAGTCTTTTATATCTACCACCCATCATGCTAATGAATCCTTTTCCACATAACCAACACATGGCCTCGACCTCCTCAAATGCCAGAAATGTGGCGAGTGGGAGTCAAAACCCACCGACACAAGATGGTGATCATTTATGCATCAATATGGTCAAATATGAGGTTAATGTAGCCACTCGATCTCACAATTGCAGTTCTCCACAAACTGTACCTGGTATAGAGTCTCCTCCTCCTCCACAGACACCCCTACAGATCGAAAAACTAGAGCCACTGCCTCATATTCCGAAAGGAGTACTTAAGTGATCTACCCACAATCCTAATGGTAGAGCCACCCAGAATTACTATATTGTTGAGGACCTGGGTCAAACCCTTTTTGCGATGTCAGATCTAGAGGTACTCCAGATGTGTCCTTCATAGAGGAATGCCTTTCTATCTGTGTTAGGAGCTCTAGATCCTTGTGACTCGAAATTTATCAAGTTTGACGTACAGATATGAAGCCTCGCTTGCCTTACCATGTGGCATTCCAAATCAACGTGGGTTACTCGAAGTGCACCATCAAGCGTACTATTGTTGATGAAGGTTTTGCAACATGTGTGATGTCCCTGGTCTGTTGGAAATCCCTCGGCTCTTCGAATATTTCTCAGTCTCCGACCATGTTGACTGTTTTTTATGGTCCTTCCTTTCGCCCTCACAATATTCTTCCTGCCTTTTCGATCCATTTAAGTGGGAAGATGGTAGAGGTGGATGCCGAGGTGTTTGATGCACTCCTTGATTATAACTTGTTACTAGGATGCAATTGGACTTATGCTATGATTGCCATCGTATCATCTATCTTTCGTATGCTTTGTTTTCCTCATGATGGGAATATCATGACGACCGATCAATTTTCCTTTGTGTATGCTAGCCCTAGTGCATCTGTTGGACCGTCGATCCCCATGGTCAACAATTCTTAGCTGAAAACTAAGAATATCGACGTCGGAATGTATTCATCCCTTATGAGTACCTTTGATTTCATGGCATCGGTTCACCAAATTTATTCCATGTCCAGTAGGCCCATTTCATCAGAGAGGTTTGTTCCTTTCCGCACTTCCTATTTTAACGATCCTTTGACCCTACCTTCCTCGACTGAATCTGGTGAAGGTCAGTCACATACTGGAATGGCCATACCACTATCAGCAGTAGAGATAGCGTATCAAGTTGTTCTTTACTCTTTCACCAATCCAGATCATGTTACCTCACTGACGGACGAGGAGGTTCATGTTCTTGAGCCAGTGTGGTCCACTTCGACATCTTGTTCAAATGACTACCTCGATGATACTTTTCCCTCGAATGAAGCTATCATGGAGGCCATGAATGGTTTTGACAAACCTTGGGATGATATGCATCATTGCTTTTATTTTCTCCCAGATCTTGCTAGAATCGAACAAGATGACTTTAGACTTACTTTGAGCGAGATAGTCAATCATGTCGTAGTTCCAATTGATATTCATGACATTTATGTCGAAGGAAACATGGCGAGTATCTCCCCTACCATCATGATCAATATCTATCGAACCCCTGGCAAGATTCAAAATGTACACATCGGTACAAATTGTTCGCCTAAATATCCCGATCTACACCGGACTCTTCAAGGAATTTTCAGATGTATTTGCTTGGCCATATGAAGAGATGTCAGGAATCAACCCTTGAATTGTCGAACATGATATTAAAACTTACCTGGATGCTAATTTGGTTCAACAATGTCTTAGAGTTTTCAATCCTCGAAAGGCCCCTGCTATTAAGGTAGAGGTAGAGAAACGGCTTAATGTTGGCTTTATCTACCCGGTTCCCTTGACTGAATGGGTATCCAATCCCATTCCTATGAATAAAAAGCAAGGAAACATCCGTGTATGCATGGATTTTCATGACCTAAACAAATATTGTCCTAAAGACAACTTCCCTACACCTTTCCTCGATCAGATTCTCGATGAGTGTGCGGGAAGCGAATTTTTTTCTTTCATGGATGGATTTTCAGGGTATAACCAAATTCAGATTAAACTTGAGGATCAATATAAGATGGAATTTATTTTTCCTTGGGGTACTTTTGCATACCGAAAGATGCCTTTCAACCTTAAAAATGTCAGAGAAACCTTCCAACGCTCTATGACCTTTGTATTCCATGATCTCAAACATATAGTCGAGGCCTATCTTGACGATCTTGTTGCTCACTCTCATAAGAGAGTGGATCACCCTAAACACCTTCGGCTAGTTTTTGAAAGATGTTGTCATTATCACATTCAGTTGAACCCGCATAAATGCATATTTTGCGTTGGGTTGGGATGTCTTCTAGGATTTTTGGTCTCTGAGACTGGGATCATGGTAGATCTGTTAAAGGTTGAGGCAATACTTCAATTGCCTCCCCCATGCACTATTCAACAACTTCAAGGTTTATAGGGGAAAGCTAACTTTTTACGTCGGTTTATAGTGAACTATGCCAATATTACTAAGGGCTTCATGCATCTCTTGAAGAAGGACAACCCTTTTATCTGGGATGAGCGAGCCCAAGAATCCTTCGATGCTTTGAAGAAGGCCTTGGTATCAACACCTCTGCTGAAGTCTCATGACTACAATAGAGATTACTTTCTTTATGTCGTCACATCTGAAGAGACGATTGGTATGGTATTGGTTCAAGAGGATTATGAGATCCATGAGCACGTAATTTACTATCTTATTCAAAACTTAGTTAGTCCTAAGCTCAAATAATCTCACGTTGAAAAGCTAGCTTTGGTTGTCATTCATGTAGTCCAACAATTATGACATTATATATTTCTTTGAAAGACTATTGTAGTTGTTGATGTCAATCCATTTGAATACGTCCTTACCAGGCATATCATAGGGGGAAAGTAAAATAAATGGATTTTCATTTTAAAAGAATTCGATCTTGATTTCGCTTGTACGAAATCCAAGAAATAACTACTCTTTGTAGAGTTAATATCTGACTTCCCATGATTGGACAAGGATGTTATTCATGTTGATTCTTTTGTGGATGAAATTTTTTTCCTTGTCTCTTCATCTTACCCCTGGTATGGAGACATTGTTCTCTATCTTCAAACTTTGAAGTTCCCTCAGCATCTCTCGTGAGATGACTGACGGCGTATGCGATACCAAGATAAGAATTACCTTATCGTTGGCGACACTTTGTATCGTCGAGACATAGAAAATATCTTGCATCGTTGTTTAAATCATGAAGAAGCCGAGTCGGTTATAAATGATTTCCACAGTGGGGCTTGTGGTGGTCATCTATCCGGGCTTGAGACAACCCAAAACATTTGGCGAGCCGATTATTTTTGGTCATATATCTTTAAATATTGCATTGAAGTGGTTAAGAAATGTCACCCCTGCCAAGTGTTCAGTCAAAAAATGTGCTCACATCCAACCCCTCTCTATCCAGTCATTATCGTTGGTCCCTTCACCAAGTGTGGGGTAGACTTTGTGGATTGCAACCAAACTTCGGTTGGGGGGTATAAACACATTATCATGGCCGTAGACTACTTTACTAAGTGGGACAAGGCCATGCCTACAGTTGAATTCGAAGGGAAGACTATCGCCTTCTTCATATTGAATCAAAAATTATCGCTAGGTTCGAAATCCCGAGTGAGATTGCCACTGATCATGGCAGTCACTTTCAGAATGAAATGATGGAAGAAATAGGAGATAAACTGGGGTTTCAGCATGGTCATTCTTCCCCTTAATACCCCCAAGAAAATGGACAGGTAGAGGTCATAAACAAGTCTCTCAATACCATTTTGCAGAAAACTTTCAGCCGGAGAAAATATGACTGACATATCATGCTATATCCTGCACTTTGGGCATACCAAACCTTGTTCAAGATTGCCACCGATTTTTCTCCTTTCCAGTTAGTACACAGTGTGGAGTCGATCTTACCTATTGAATGTGAAATCTCTTCTCTTAGATTGGCAGTTGTGCTCCTATCTCACACTTCCAATCTCGAACGACGCCTTGTGCACCTAGATATTCTTGACGAGCAGTGTCAAGATGCCTATATGGCTATTAAAGCGAATAAAATATGTGTCAAGGTCGAATACAATAAGTCTTTCTATCCTTGGTTGTACATTCAGGGTGACTTGGTGCTTTTATATGATCAAGCCAAAGAACCATTGGAGGAAAGCAAGTTCAAACCCATGTGGCATAGTCCCTATATCGTGTGACGTGTCTTAGAAAAAGGAGCCTATGAATTAGAATATTATGAAGGGAACATGTAGGTTCAGCCTAGGAATGGGCGCTACTTGAAAATATATTATTCTTGAGCCCCACGCTTGGGCGTAATTCTTTGTATACTAATGTAATTTAGTGTATATATCTTTTCCATTTATTTTCTCATCGTCAACTTGCTTATTGAGTTTTCCCTTGGTTGGTAGATGTCAACGGAGTCTTCGGTCTACTTAGGATTCGCACACAGAACCAATCGTCATACATGGAACTTGGCTTCCATCGCTTGGGTTGTTTACTCACACGAAGGTCTACTGGTGTCTTTAAGTGGCATATGCCTAAGGCCACCCATGAATAATATGGTCGAATATAGCATCGTTATAGAACTTTTGTGTGATGTCATTTTGCATGGTATTTTCTCTCTAGAGGTTCGCCTAGATTCCCATATAGTAGTATGTCAGTTGAATGATAGTTACCATTTGTGTGACCCTATGTTACTTTGATGATTCCTACGGGTACGCCTTTTAGAACGACAATTTGATTATTACTTATCATCACATACCTAGGAGTTCTAATTATGTATCTGATACATATGCTAATTTCGTTTTAGATTGGCATTTGTCACATAACTAAAGCAAAGGAAACATTCTCATCAATGTACACATTGTAACATAAGTAAAGCAAAATAACCATGTTTTTATATATATTTCAAAAAAAATATGATGTTTATGGTACAAAATTGGGGCTAACACCCTCAATACACATATACAGTTGATAATACAAAATTAATGACATCTACGCCTGTGGCGTCGGATGAGTGTCATGATAGAAAACTACGGTGTTTGTGAGATGTCGAAAGAATTTCACCCAAGCTCTAGGCACGCCTACCACCTATCGCTGCATAGCCTCCAACAAATCCTCCACCTGAACCATAAAAATCCTTTGTGTCAAATGAGACAGGTTGCCCTGCACGTTTCGAAGGACTCTCTCTGCTTCTCCTCCCACCGCCTCATCTCCTTGGTGCCTTAGACGATGTCATGGAAGCCTATCCGACTGTCATGGAACTACATCTGCATCACATATATGTTTTTCTCTATACAAAAATACAAAAAAAATGAAATATTTAAAAAAATTGACATACCTATGTCCCCGTAGGCGGTCCCTGGTGGTAATGGCATTTCAGGGTTCCCTTTGAAGTCGATCCCTATGTAAGGGTAGTGATCCAGAGCTATGACCTGTCATCTCCACCAGTAGAAGAAATCATCATTGTAGGGTGTGGGCACCTAACCTCCCCCCTGTCATCTCATCACCATGTTCCACCGTACCATGGTTGGATCGCGAGGTCCACGCAGAATGATCTCAACTCTAGGTCCCAAACCTGGAACCTGCTCGAAGAAAAAACTACACAAGATGGAATAAAACTCGAAGTTCCTCCTACCACCTTGTTTTCATAATGTATAATAGCTCTTCATGTTAGCTAGTAGTTAGGTGCACCATTCATACACCATGGGTCTCAAGCACTCTATGGAGTAGAACATAAGCAGTCTTGATTCTTGGTGCAACAAGGTCGATCCTGTGATCCGGGTCAAAACTAGGAAGACAATCTTAAGGCTTAGATTGTTTATCGCTCGGATGGGGAGTTGACTTCCAACCTTATTGGTCCCTGCAATATAATGAGCATCTATTTATCCCCGGGATTTGAGGTTGACCACCTCACCCTGACGCGACAACCCTGTTAATAAATAAATGTCCTCGAATTCAATCCTTAATGGTTTCCCATGAAGGTTGAAGATCTCACTATCTGGATCACAGTAATCCACGAGAAACTATAACAATATCACTTGAGCCCTCATCCCTTTGAGATCCCAAAACTTATACAACCTGCATCTTTTCAAGGCCATTTGGGCCGTTGGATCTCTTTCCACAACATCATCTACCTCCTCATGTTCCCTTTCCCTCCACTCTAGCATCATCCTACAAGAGAAAATCCTTTTTTGAGTTAGCAATCTATAAAAAACATTGTTTACAAACATATGCGCGGACTGCAAGGTTCACAGTCACGTATAGGGCTGAGTATACATTGGTTTTCTTTTAGATAACTATGTATAATCACGCGTATACACGACCTAATGAACGGTATCCCACGTACATATAAACTTCTAATTTGAGACCTAAATAACTTAAAAATTGAAACCTAAATAGAAAATCTAATCCACTGAAAAGAAAGAGGAGGGGAAGAGGAATTACCTGGTTCATATGGTCATCGATTCCATCACTCGTAGCTCTCGCAATCACCAGTTGAAGTTCAGAGGTAATTTGGTCCAAAATCTACTATTTGGGTAAAAAATACAAATGGTATAGTAAGTTTGGTTTTTTTACTATTTATAGCAATTTTTTACCCACTTTGCATAGTTTCAAAGAATATTTTCGCCTAATGGACTAATACGATAGTGGATTGAGTTGGTTTTTGTAGTTTTATCTAGGGATTCTTGCGGTTTTCAGCGTTATGTCTCCTATTCGTAACTTTGGACATATATTTTCGCTACCCATCATATAGGATAGGTACCCATTCCATCATGCACACTTGCATCGTCCTATGACTGTCACTCATATGCCTTAGGTATGAAACCATTTTATTGCGACACAAAAATTTCTATCTGCTACTAGAAGTGTCGTTATCGAATGGTAGAGACTTACCAAACATGGGTAACCTAGTTAGCTCCTCTTCTTTATTTGGTGCCCATGTAGAGATTTTTTCCGTAGAACTGGGAGTCCCTTATATCTAATACATGAATTTATGTTGAACCTCATTTATCACTCATAAACATGCTGGCCTATACCTAGAGGGATCCCAAATGAGTTTGATTTAAGCTCTTTTCTGACTCGTCTTCAAAAAGTGAAAATATTTCCGAGTGAACTTATCTCTTTCACACTCGTAAATTGGATTTGAAAGGACATCAATTTGGTGCAAGTTTATCCCTTTTTCAAACCAAGTACACTAAGATTACAAAAATGAAATTTTGTGGCGTTAAGTTATGATTGCATCTCATAACCTTGCTTGCAGTATTGAGCCTATTGTCGATTCTCACTTTTCGTTATAAACCGTTTGCCTCGGTAGTTTTGCATCCTCAACCAAGTAGAGCCTTATTTATATCCTTCACAGCTTGATACCCTATACCCAAGAGGGAACATTCCCCCATGTGTCCATCTCCTGCATGGAACTCCTTGCATTAAGCATAGGTATGTTCCACTGCTGGAACTAGTTTTGTTTACTTGTGACATGTGTTTCCTCCTCTGTATCATAGCATTCATTTGACTATGAAAAAACAAAAAAAGACGGGAGGGAAGAGAGTATTATATTATATTGGCAACAATCGTGCCACCTTTAAACAGAGCACAAAATTTTTGAGTCCACTTGTCATCATAATTTTGGGTTTAGCATGACCTTAGGAAGTTGAGCTCATTACATAGAGTTTACTCCTCCAACTGGTTACTCTTCCAGTCCCTATGGAGAGTTTGATTGATGCCTCCTGTATCTCACGGTTTCATCATTGATTCTATGATGCCAGAGTCTTCCATACGTCTCATGCTCTTGTTCAAAGGATGTCTATCAACCTGTGTCGGCCATTCCTAAAAACTCTTGACTTTGCATGTCGGCCATACCCATTGTTTGTCTCAGAATCACATGAAATTGTAGTCCTATTGCACACCCTGGTCCTACTTTCCTCATTGGTAGGTAACCTTGAACCCGACAGTCAACATTTCATCATTAGTCATTGACTGGGTGGTTTCCCTTGTGTTTTATGGCAAGACATCTATTCACACATTGGGATTCATGTAGTGTCTTGGATGCCATTATCCCTATTGGTGGTTTCCTCGCCTTTGTCAACAGTTTTCCTCATTGGCTATTATTCATAGGGTTTTTTTCATGTACCGCTTGCACTTGGCACACACAAAAGACGCACAAGGTCATTGGTTCATGAACATGTTCTTCATCTGATTTCCTCTAAATAAGCAAGCTCCTTCTTTGTACCTCATGTTGAATGATGAGAGATGCCTTAATGCTCTCCTTTCATCGGGTCTCCTTCCTTCGACTTTAGCTCATCTATTATCGAGACAAGACCTAGAGTCCTATGAATACCTAGAGGCTTGCAGTCATTAGTGGTAGGTTCTCTCACCATCGACAGTTGGGAATACATCAATGTCTCTTGATCAATGGATTCTCCAAGTGTTCGATCCTAACTCCTTTATTCACACTTGTAAGAATGTACTCAGTGCCTTGATAACTACCTTCATCATAGGTAGGATGTCTTGTGTTTGTTAACAGTATACCTCAATGACTGGTAATCAAATGAAGTCTCATTGTGTTCAACCTCAACTCCTTTATTCACACGATGTAGACTTGCACCTTTGTCGAATTGTGTAGAAGACAAGAAGACATTAGTTTATAGTCACATATTTCATGAGTTGTTGCTACCTTTCATTGGACAAGTACCTATGTGACTTCAACAATCATGGGATATCAGATTGTACTCCATTGTATACATATATCTTCAGATGGATTTTGAGACTGGTTTTACTGGGCCTTGTTTTTTACTATGAAATCCTTTGGCATGTAGCCACCCTTTTATTGCCTATTCATGGGCATGCACAACTGTTTAGTATATTTTCACATGGATCTGCAATGTAATTCAAATTGGAAGCCATGTATGCAAAGTTAATACATATTGTAATGAGCAACTAGCTCTTCTAGTTGGGTCCCCATTATTCCACTTCTTGGTTTTTATAATGTATTTCGACCATCGCAGATAATCCTCAAACCTTGCACTTTAGGGGCCATCTGTTATAGCAAGATTTTCCTCACCTTATGCAATCTTGCACAAAGGACCTTTTTCTATTTCCCCATGTAGAATTGAAGTCCCTTTTTGCAAATCCCAGAGCTAAGAACATGAGTTTTCCACATATATGCACCCTGTCTATATCAAAGCATGTGTATATGTAGGTTGCGCCACTACAACTCATGTACATCGGGATTTGTGCCCAAAATTAAAAAATGGTGTCGGGGTTCCATGTCACGTCACGAGATCAGTGATCCTTGGCCTTCCATATACTAGAAACGTTTTGATTCAGCCCTTCAATTCCACTTGAAGGCTATAAATGGGCTAAATCCGAGCTATGGAAAAGCAGGAGAAGAATTCAACTTTGAGAGCAAAGTTACTTTCGAGAAATTATTCACTTCACATTGAGTCTGCATCCCTTTGTCCTTTAATTCTGAACACATTGTTCAACCCTCGAGCTCTTCCCTTATTGATTGACAACCTCATTGTCTCTCTTATATGAGCTTTCATTTGGTGTAGGATTGAAGAGGTGGAGGCCCAACTGGAAGGAACTTAGTTTCTCAGTTCTGAAGTGTGCCGACACAAAATTTTGTAACTCATTCACTTATGTTGATTACATCTTAATATAAATACTCTTTTCTCATCCAATTGATATTTTGTGAATATTTGAATTGTTATTCCATGGGCATATTTGTTATGAATATTGATGGATTATGATGTTGAATGTGCTAACATTATCTATTATCACCATATGCTTGTGTTTCTTGGTTGTTGATGACTAGTTGCAGGTATAGTGCTTTCATTCAAGTGCTCAATGGTGGATTTCATCAAACGTCTGGATGAGGTAGGACTTTTATCTTTTATTGCTAGCATATTCTTTTATATAGCATACTTGAGATTAGACTTGATTTATGCAGTCATTTCCATTTGTTGTGGTTTACCCCTAGCCATAGAGATATTTTCCTCGTAACAATTTTCACAACACCCCCCACAATTCATGGACCTACCATTGGCAATCATGATTTAAAATTTGTTGATTTCTCAGATATAGAAATTAGTTTCTTGGGAAATGTAACGATGAACAAAATTATGGGTGTTTCCACTGTTAATGAGGATGATGAACTTTCGATGCTTAATGTAACCAATTAGCTTGAGCGTTTGGGAGAAGAGAAGCCAATGAGATCATTCAGGGAAATGATCAGTTCAAATTCTAGGGGTTCTGAGGGTGGATTCAGGTCAGTGGGTTCAGGTGATTCAACCACAGGGGGAGCCTCAACCTATTCTTTAGAAACATCCTCAGAGATGGCCATACAAATCTTTTGTTCCTTACACTTGTGCCCAGGAAAATATTTGTCATCACAATTATAACAAAGGCCCTTGAGTTGGTGTTCAACCATTTCTTCTCTGGTCAATTTATGGATCTTAATTGGAGTGGAAGGAGGAGTGGGAGTGATTGGTTTAGGGAAAGGAATAAAGGAGGGTCTTCTAGTTTGAGAAGAGACAACCTGTTGTGCTTGATTAGCTCTTTTAGTAGCTTCCACCCAACTCAGGGGGCGAGCCATGAGGATGTGGGCATGGATCTCATCCTTGAGGCTACTAATAAAGCATTCTCAGAAAAAAGCATCAGACATGCGCTCTGTGCAGAAATCCAATCGCTCAAAAGCAACTATAAATTCATCCATTGTGCTAGATTGTTTCAAATTTTTCAAACAACCTAAATGGTGGGTGTCAGTGTCAAAGAATTCATAAATCTCTATGACAAATTGTGTCCAAGACACATACCCTTGGTAGAATTTTTTTCTCCATTGACACCATTGCCAATGTTCTTGATCTATACGGAGAACACCATACCTAAGTTTGGTCAACTCATCTGTAATGTCGTACAAAAAGAAATAGTGCTCCATTTGAGTTTCCCCACCGGTGGGATCTAAGCCTTCAAATTTGTTCACATCCACTCATGGAAAGCATAGGTCATGTTGAAAGTGATGGGGCTGAAAAGTTTGGGAATTGGAGGAAGTTTCACCTTTGAGGTTAAAACATAGGTCAAAGGAGGTAAGGTCTCTAGTAATATTCAGCTTGGTGCAGATCTGGCCAGTGAAGGATTCAAGATGGGTAGAGAGGTCATGTTTTAGGGTTTCCATTTTTGCATTTATGGAGGAATGCATTTTTTTTATTGGTGGTGGTAATATTGGCACTGATTTTTTGCACTGCTTTTGGACCTCTATGAAATCAGAGGACAAGGTATTGAGGTGGGCTTCAAGGTCTTGGCTATAGGTGCGGGCCATGATGAAGGAGGGAAATGGAAAGGGGTGGGTGGAACCAAAATAAAATGCGTTATGGGTGAATGGTATCATGACGATCAAGGAGGCGAGGGGAATCCAATGGGGCGTGTCCCAAATGAGGGGGCCAGAAGGGGGTTGGGTCCACAAAAAAAAAATTGTTGAAAAATGATAGGTATGACTGCGATCAGGTCGAAGAGAGGAATCCAATGGGATGGGGATCAAATAATGGTGCAGGAAAGATCCATTTTTTTTTACTCATGCGTAATTATACTCTGATATGAAGAATATTGCAGTGTTGAAAGGCCCAAATTCTTGTCAGGAAAAAAGTGTGTAGTAATTTCACAACCAGAATGTAGGAGGTAAAGTTGCATGAAAATAGTTCTTGTATGTTTTGTTTTTGTTTCCATCCCAAGGGTTAAGGTATTCATGGTTTCTATAGACAAGGGTTTTCCTTGTGCTATATCTCTCGGATATACATGTGAGGTCCAACAGTAGTAGTCGACCCAATATCTCAAGGCACCAACTAAGGAGGCTAGACCGTGCCTTTAGCCGTACTATCCGACTAACCAGGTACTAGAGAGTATATTCCTGAGTGTTGTTCATGGTGGCACTATAGCAGTCAAGCACCCAATTGGTTTATCTTCAGAGGGCTTCAGGATATCTAGGTCGATCTGTATACATGTGTTTTCTGATGCACCACCACTTGAAGGGGTACCAAAAAGGGTTACAAGGGTGGCCAACAATGTGCGTTTAAGTACCACTTCTAGTTTCCGTTATCGCACAATATATACTTTCCCAAAGCCTGAAGGAAAGTAGGCTTAGATTGAAGTAACACGAAGGTAACCCTATCACTGTCACCCCAATAGGATACCTCTTTCTCTTTAGGAGGAAGAAAGCCTCACTCCAAGGGAGACGTCTCAAGACTTAGTTGGTTGATGAAGGGAAAAAAGATACAGTGAAAACCCACCCCTCTCTCTAGGTCACTCAGCAGAATAAGTCACTTTGGTGAAGTTGAAACATCAAATGTTATTAGTGATAGTTATGATCAATGACTTCTTAAACAAATTATCTATTTCCTGAACAAGTTACTATACAATGAAAGTGAGATCAAAGTAGAAAAAATGTATCTTGAAAGGTGCAAGTTATGATGAAAAGGAAGAGATACAATAGTCTTGCAAACTTGATAATGGTTTGTCACTCACACTTTTCAAGATAAATAAAAGTCATTGAATGATTTAAATGGTTTTCCAAACAACATTAATTAATGATGATGACATCAATAAAACCACTTAAAAAAAGTACTATAATAGATCAATAAGACAATACTTCAATATCCAATGATCATGGTTTTCTTAGTAAAAATGCCCAATGGTTTTATGGATGATTTTAGGGTTGTTAAGGGCTACAACAATGGTTGTAACAACTATGACAACGGTAACTACTTCAAAATTTGCACTCTAAAAGGGAAATTAAGCATACACTTTAACACTTATTGATAGTACCTTTCCTTATACAAATTTTGGGATGACTTAGATGGTTAGTAGGCTAATATAAGCTGCAAAATGATAGATGTAGCAATGATTATGAAAACAACAAATTAACTATTAGTATTTATAAACTAGGTCAGCAAATTAGTAGAGTATAAAGTGAAATATTTTGAGCATGAAGTGGAGTTTGAGTTGAGTCTTATCAAGAGGTAGGAGAGGAGGACTAGTGACTTCAAGGGTAATGGAGTCAAGGTGGACGACTCCTTCTAAGTTTTCAAATCAATGATGATGATGAACAAAATTCTAAGAGGGAAAAGGCCTAGAAGAAGTAGTAACTTAATTCCTCCTAGGCTTTGACCTCAAGAGACAAGATTCTAGGGTGTAGGCAATTCTAGGCCCTAGAGCCTTGCTCTCCTTATCCTTTTTATGGAGTGAAAAACTTATGAAAAAATAACTAAGTCCAAACCATTAGAGTGATAGAAATTTAGGGCTCTAGGGTTTCACTAGTTACTAGATCAATTAATGAAAATCTTGGCAAATAAAAAGTAAGAAAGTAGCAACTTAAGTTTCTTACTTCAAGCATTAAATAGACCATGTAATTTCATAATCTTGTATGAGATAATAAAACCATTCAATAGATGAAAAAATGCATATTTCACTTACTTGCACCAAGAATAATCATGAGAATATCATGCAAGATCACCATAAAACTTCCAAAATTGATCCAAGTTGCAAAATTCAACCTTAAACAAGAGTGTCGCCTCACAATTTCAGCCATAAACTGCGCAAATTTCAGACCTCTTGTCTCCAAGGACAAGTTGTTATGTAAAAATGAGAGTACTTTATGTTTATTTATACAACATTTTGACCTTTAATTCATTTTCAGGTCAAAAACAAGGCCGACCTGACCAATTTACAACAAAAATCAATTTTGACATAAATAAAATTAATTTGCATCTAGAAACACCTCAAAGGGTGATGTCATGCCCCTCTAGGATGACGTTGAGCCCCATAAGTGAAACGTCGGGCTGGAAAATAGTGGTGCTTGGCCTAGAGAAGCCCCAAATGATGCACACACATGCCACCAGGCTCACAAATGCATCCAAAAATGAAACCCTAGCTCTGGATGATGTATAGGGCTATGATGGTGATGTCCAGGGCCGTCAAGGGCTAGCCTCCATGTGGGAAGAGAAAGGTCCCCTGGGTATAGGTCTGTTAGGGTGCCTCCAAATCCAATGTCCTTCTTTCTCTTGGTGCAAGTGTTCAATTTCTTCTTACCCATGGTTGGGGTTTCAACATCCATATGTGGCCTTTAAGCCCCCATGAAGGTCCAATCTAATTATTCCCTCATGTTTACATGTCCACGGAGGAAAGTCCTGTAGCAACAAAAAGTACGCCCTCCAGGGGTTCATAAGTCATATGGATCATAACATGTAAATCACATCCAATAATTAAATTATGCAAACATGTGCATCAAACCCCAGACAAATGCTCAAAGACGTTATGCAATTTGACAAATTAGGTTTGAAGAAGGTCTCAAGGTGTCCTATTGGGCTAACCTCTCTTAAGTTTGGGATGTTTCCCAGGTGGGGTCTAATCCAAGTCATGTAAGTGTATGAGGTGGCATGGGGTGCATGTAATAACAAGGAAATGTAAAGTCTTACCTGTGGGTGACTTTGTATAGGGAGAGTTGCACCTTGTCATAAATGAAATTGTTTCCTAGCCCATTCATTGCCTTTTACTCTTAGATTTATTTCTTTTGATCTTTTTCTCTTGTTCTTCAAGGAAATAGTTGAGGGCCATTGTATTGGATTGATTACCAGAGGTGACATCATTATCCACAAACATTTCATGGAAATGAGAAGGTTGGATCATGAGGAGACCCTCTTTCTCTTGGATATGCCACCAAGAGTGACTACCTTGTTTTGGTGACCAGATAGATGGTAGTGTCATACCGCTACATGTTGATGTCATAATAGGTCGACTCGTGATGAGACCCCCTATCCATCAACTAATACCTTAAGTGTTTATGTTATCTGATGGGTCCCCTTTTCTTACTAAGAGTATTTTCACTGCTTTCTCGAGGATCCTTGGGTGAATCATCTAGAAGGTTTCAACATTTTCTTTTAACTCTTGCAAGATAATTTTACCCTCTAGGCCTTTATCCCCTTCTTCCCACGAGGTAAGGTGCAACCCTTCCTAGTGTAGCCAATACCAATGCCCAAAAAAGGATAGGGGATATGAAAGGAATAAAGATGTAAAATGGTAAGTATGGAGGGAACATATGATGACTTTTCACAGATCCATCCATTAGCAACCCATCCTAAAGGGAAATAAAATTATCGGGGTACCCTGTCACCCCTCCAGGTATGAACGAGGAAAATAACATAATTTCTAAGAAAACATCATGAAATGAAGAAGGATTCAATACAACATATTCAAGTGCTTCAAAAATTAGAGTGATGCATAACATGATACCCAGACTCATTACCACATGGAGAAAGACCCACCATTACTCCAAGACCAGGCTAGTGGGATGGATACTATTGGTGGTGATAAGTGGACTACACTAATGAAAATAGGGGCCCTCTGAGGCCATGCCCAAGTTGTCTGGCTCTCGATACTGCATGTTTAGGACCTATGGGCCTCAAGATATTATCTCCTTAGTTATCCCTAGGCTAGGGGATAACATCTAGGACATGTGCTCATCGTAGAGCACATGAGAACCTTATTATCTCTGGTATGACATGTGCCTACTAAATCTCAACAAAATATATCAGTAATCCCTAGGGCGGTGATATCACCCCTTATTCATATATGATATAATAGACAAATAAAAACATATGTATTCTAGCATATGATCATGAGCATATATATATATATATAT
>ML780447.1:1047682-1058808 GCA_009831015.1 Picea engelmannii | reverse complement strand
TACCCAGGTGGCAATTGTGGGCTGCAATTGCACCTTGATTGGATTTTGTGTGGCTATTGGGAAATATCGCCAGCTCTTTTGGGATATGCCCCCTTTACCCCTCATTATAACCAATTATTTAATCCTTCACTAGTTTCTCTTCCGGTGACTTCAGACCCCACTGTTGAGTACTATTGGAAGGTCCAGTGCTATTTGAGAGGAAGGACATTACGTTTTCTAGGACACAAACATTTTCTTTCTTTTGATTCCCCCACGCGGACAAAACCCACTTACCCACATATATGATTCTTTCTCATTTTATGTATGATGCACATCTGATTATAGTTTGATTTGGATATATATATTGTGTAAACATTCAACGCAAAGGCTCTTGTTTCTATATTTCTCTCACCACTTTTTGCACATATTCACACAACTAGTCTGACATCATAGGGGAACCACAGAACCCCCATCATTCACGACGCTTGCTCAACCTTCCTCCTATCTTAGGGGGAGTATCTGGTCATTCTCTCTCATCGGCACCTCCTTCACACACTCCTGTGAGTGCTACTATCTTAGGATCAGCTTTTCTTGGTTCTACATTACTTGGGTCAACTTCCCAAGGTCATCCGTTCACTTGCTCTCCTTTACACGGAAGCGGGAGACCCACTTCCTCTCAAGGAGGGAGCACCAACCCACCCAGTCCCCATCAAGGGTCAGTTTCAAAACACACTATGGTCAGAGCTAACCCTCCCCGCCCACTACAGATGCCATATTTGGCCTCTCTCAACATACCGAATCTCACCAAACTCACCAATGATGCTATATTGCATGATCCCACATGGCTTGCAATGCCAACCAAACTACCTTCAGACATACCAAAGTTTGAAGGAAAGGCAGGGGATGACCCTGCCAACCATGTCATGACCTTTCACCTATGGTGCTCCTCCAACAACATTATGGATGATTCCATCAGACTGCGATTATTTCAACGCACACTCACTGGCCCATCAGCTAAATGGTATGTTGAAGAAAAATTGGGGCCCCACGCAACTTTTGAGTCATTGGCCAAAGAATTCTTGACCTTCTTCCAATTACCCATCCGCCACGACAATGGTATAGAACTACTGTCTAACTTCAAACAAACCTCAGGCACACACATCGCTGACCACATTCACGAGTGGCGTAGGCAACATAGTTTGTGTAAAGAGGAAACCACCAAGCAACAATGTCTCGACTGGTTTCTTCGATCACTTGTCTCTCTCCTTGGAAAGGATGTAGCTTCCACCTTCCCTCAATCCAAAGAGGAAGCCATCAGTAAGGCCCAACAGTATGACCTCATCTATGCATAGCCAGGGTACTTATACACGGTACTTCCTGATCTTCCAAAACCTGTGCCATTTGGCCAAGATAAACCTAGGATGTCTCACTCAGCGGACGGACTAATCGGTGCCACCACACACCATGGTTCACAACCCCAATTACCACCGATGTATGGAAAACCTCAATACCCGCCAGCATACGGGGGCACTTCTTATTTCCCCCCACCCCCTTATCAATAGCCATACCCTGTTTCTATACCTCCACCCATCAGTGGACCACCACCGACACCTCCCATACATCCACCTATTCCCACAAACAGTGGTACTCCCTCAACATCAGCTTATAGTACTAGTGAAAGAACTACGCCTTCCTATGTACCTTATGGATCGATACCACCAAAAAACCCGTACTTCCCATTTCCCAGTCCTCCACAACCCATGGCTCCCCCACATTCACATGCGGGGGTAAATTTTGTTCAACCTTCTGCTGCTCAACAATACCAAAGTTTTGAACAGTTGAATACAACCAAACCAACTCATCCATCAAACAATGCTAAGAAGAAAGGACGAACCATGAATAACAACAACCCAGGTCAAGGTGGGAATCAACCCCCACAACACCAACCCACTGGGGGCAACCAGAACCAAGGGAACCAAAACCCCCAAGGGGGAAATAATATCAAACACCAAGGGAGAAATAATGTTAAAACCATCTTCCCTTGTGCCCTTTGTGGTGAGTTTGGTGATTACACTCACCATTGCCCCCAGATCACTAATTTCAAATGGTTGAAAGACTCAGGTAGTCTTCCCCATTCTCCTGCACAACCTGCCCCTCAGCAGGAACCACAACAATACGTGCAACAACCACCTCCCGCCGTACTGCAAAATCCTATTCCACATCAAGGTGTGATAAACACCCAACAGGACACACAACATCCCCCACCTCAGGTGGGACAATACCTCAACCCCAACAATCCAGCATAACGTACAATTCTCCTCACCAGTGAGGAAGAAATCCTTCTGCAAACCCGTAATCGTCAGTATCATGCCCCCGCTGAGTCTACTCCCATCTCTTCAGAGACAAACCCTACACTGATGGGACCCCCGTTGGTGATTCCTCTCCCTTCCGCCGAACCACCACTACGCATCCCTCACATCTCCTTGCCCAGGAATGTCCACAACCCACAGGCTAGGGAAGCTCATAACTATAGTTTGGTAGATGATTTAGCACAATCCCCGACTTCCATGTCAGTCTTGGAAGTCCTCCAGACTTGTCCTACTTAGCGGAAATCACTACTTTCCGCCTTGGGGGTAGTCAACCCAGCAGATACCCGACTCATCACCTTTGATCTTGATAGCAGAGAACCTCGTCTTCCTGCCTTGATCTCTTTTCAAATACCTGTAAAAATACGGAACATCACAGTTCATCGGTGTATCATCGATGAAGGTGCATCTACATGTATTATGTCCAAAACAGTATGGAAGAAACTTGGTTCCCCGGAACTCATACCCTCTGCCATCACATTACGAGCTTATGACGGACGACCATCCTCTCCTGAAGGGCTCTTCCAAAACGTCCCCGTTGAACTCGGGGGAAAGACTATTCCCATCGACATCAAAGTTATCGATGCCCCGCTTGATTATAATATCCTGTTCAGTCGTAGCTATATGTATGCTATGAAGGCAGTGACATCTTCCATCTTTCGGACAATGATGTTCCCCCACAATGGGAAGATCATGACCATTGACCAAGTCTCACATTATGAGCCTAACCCATCTTCCAACCTTGATAACATTCTTCCCCTCATCCACACAAACCAAGATGCATATCCACTCATAGAGATGGGTCCTGGGATTTTCAAAGATCCATCCTTGTTAAGGACGTACCATGGAGCACCACCACTCCTTCATCCTGCTAATCAAGTATGTGTCATATCCTCTAATGGAACTCACACTGAGGATGCTCGTCCTCCTCAGGAGGCTTCGGTCATTCCTGACGTCCCAACAGTCGTAGAACCACTCCCATCAGAACCTCCTGCACACTCGTCGACCTCAACAGTCCACGAATACACATCCCCTCAAGGACATAGTCCAGTTTGGGAGACAGTTCCCCAACCCCTCACCCAAATTCCCTTCTTTTACCCTCTACCCGGTATAGAATCTTTTCAGGTAGCCGCAATGCTCACACTACCTAATATGGTGTTAGCAATCCCAGTGTGGTATTTACACCCACTTGAGATGGTCCCTCGACCATCCCTTCCCCCACAGGAAGGAATCCCCATGACGATTCCCATTCTTACCCCCACCACCCCCCCATTCACTGAACCCCCTACTATAGCTGGGGGCAGGAGAAGGAAGAAAGAGCCCACCGCTCCACTTCCTCCATGCATCCCACCACCTTGTGCACTATGTGAGAAAGAGGGCCACCAAACCAACAATTGTCCATCACTACCTGAATTACGGAATTTGATCCCCATCAATCAAACTCCCACAACACCCGCCACTACTGCTAGTCCCACCACTACCACCCACCCTTCCAGTAGTAAAGGGTTGAGGACCAAATACGCTTGTGCTATTTGTTCCGAGTACGACCATTATACCCATCATTTCCCAACACTGCCATGCTTTCGGTAGACATTGGCCACCGTACGCTAGAACTTCCAGAACAACCCACGCCCTTCTACATCCTCTTCAACAAATATCACTGACATCCGCTATGTCACCACTTCAGTCAATGAACGTATGAGACGCCCTTGCTCTCTCTGCGATTCATTAGCTCATTTTACATACCAGTGTCCTATGATCCTTGAATACAGGCAACGTCAACAATTGGCCCTGCTTCACCAACCCTCAGAGGCGATAATTGACATTACCTCATCTCTAGAGGATCTTCATGTCATTTCTCCCGAGCCCGAGGCACTCCCAACACCTCCATGATTCTTCAATGACGTCTCTGAGGATTTACCCCGCAACCCCCCCAACTCTCCTGCTCATCCTCCTACGGACACTCTCCACCCCACCACCACGGGTACCCCTCATTATTTCAATATATGGTTTATGTCGAGTGAACCCTCACCATCTCCTAGCATTGCTCCCTCTGCTTCTCCATCAGGGGGAAACCACATAGTCACCGAGATCACTCCTCGCGACCCCTTGTATTCCCGTCATTTCCAATGTGACGAGAAAATACTGGAAGAGATAAACCACCCAGACTCTCCCTGGGATGCGCTACATCACTGCACACTCTTCTCTCCACAGGACGCCTCCATGCCTCCTAACCAAAACCCCATTTACGCGGTCGAAACCAAAGATTTTATCCCGGTAGGGCCTATCGATTGGTTCAACAATCCCATTCCTACCCCTGATGCTTTTGAAGAAGGTAATATGGCCAACATTTCCCCCACAATCAAAATCAACATTTCCATTAAAAATGGCATTGTCGAAGAAATCATCATTGGAGTTGCTTGCACTCCTCAGGAAATCGTTGGATATAAAGCCCTCTTCCAGGACTATAGAGATATTCTCTCCTGGTCATACAAGGAAATGCCTGGCCTCGATCCCTCTATTGTCAAACATCGCATTGACACCTGGCCAGACATCACACCAGTTCACCAGAAACAACGACCGCTACACCCATCCAAAGCCGCGGCTATCAAAGCTGAAATTGACAAATTACGCGCTGCCGGGTTTATTTACCCCATCGCTTATACTTCATGGGTTTCCAACCCTGTACCCGTCGACAAAAAATAGGGCACTATCCGTGTTTGCACCAACTTTCACGATCTCAATAATGCATGTCCCAAAGACAACTTTCCAACGCCTTTCATCGATCAAATTATCGACGACTGTTCCGGCCATGAGGCTCTCTCCTTTATGGACGGATTTTCTGGCTATAACCAAATACAAATCCACCCAATCGATTAGTATAAAACCGCATTCATTACCCCGTGGGGTACTTTTTCATATCGTGTCATGCCTTTCATCTTAAAAAATGCCGGCGCAACCTTCCAGTGGGCAATGACATACATCTTTCACGATTTGGCTAATATCATCCTCGCCTACTTGGACGACCTCACAGCTCGATCCAAGAAATGCACCCAGCATCTGGATGATTTATGAATCATTTTTCAACGGTGTTGTCAGTACAACATCCGCTTGAATCCTCTCAAGTGTGTGTTCTGTGTCACCGTAGGGCGCCTCCTCGGTTTTATTGTTTCCCAACGCGGTATTACCGTAGACCCCCTCAAAGTCCAAGCCATCACTAAAATTCCACCTCTCCAGAATTTACGACAACTTCAGAGTCTACAGGGCAAAGCTAACTTTCTTAGACGCTTTGTCCCCGTTTACACCATACACACACACGGTTTCCTCCGCTTACTACGTCACGACATCCCTTTTCACTGGGATGACCATGCCCAACAGTCATTTGACGATCTTAAAGCAGTGCTTTCCAATGCACCTTTAATTAGTGCACCTGACTATAATCGCGACTACATCCTCTACGTATCAGCATCAGCTGTATCAGTAGCCGGCGTCCTCGTCCAGCTCAAAGATGACAACCGTGAACACGTCATTTATTACGTTAGTAAGAACCTCTCAAGGCCACCCTTGAAGTATAAACACGAAGAGAAACTTGCTCTTGCATTTGTCCTCGCAGTCCAGAAATTACGCCATTACATTCTACTTCACACCACCAAGGTCATCGCAGATTCCAACCCTATGCATTACTTGCTCAGTCGTCTCCAAGTTAACAGAAAATTCGCTCGATGGATCGTTATCCTTCAGGAGTACGACCTCGAGTTCTCAACACCTAATAGTAAGAAGGCCCTCGTTCTCACTGAACTTGTCACGACCCTCCCCTCTGATACCACTAGTACCCCCGTCAATACTGACTTTCCAGACAAACATCTCTTTTACATCACTTCGGATGATCCTTGGTATGGAGACCTCCTCGTCTACCTACGAACTCAAAATTTCGGTAACCACCTTTCACGAGATGATCATCGACGTATTCTCCATCAGGCCCCCCGCTACCTTCTCATCGGAGACATCCTATATCGGCGGGGCGTCGACACCATTCTTCGTCGATGCCTAACCATTGACGAGGCCGACAGAGTCTTAAACGACTGCCACAATGGTGCATGTGGGGGCCATCTTTCGTGTATATCCATCGCTCAAAATATTATCCTAGCCGGTTACTTTTGGCCTACCTTGTTTCATGATTGCATTCATGCCGTGAAACGATGTGAGCAATGTCAGCTCTACGCCAACAAAGCCCGAGCTCCCCCCGCTCTTCTTCACCCTGTCATTAATGCCGACCCTTTTTGTAAATGGGGCATCGACTTTATGACTTGTAATCCCCCCTCCAACAATGGTCACAAATACATTGTTGTCGCCGTTGATTACTTCACCAAATGGGCCGAAGCTATGCCCAATTTCAACAACACCGCTGACACTGCAGCGCATTTTTTCTTTAACCACGTCATATCCCTCTTTGGAGTACCCCTCCAACTCATTTTCGACCATGGGAAACACTTTGAGAATGAGATCTTCGTTGAAATCTCATCTCGGTTAGGCTTCTCTCACGAGTTTGCCTCACCCTATTACCCTGAGTCAAACGGACAGGTCGAGGCAGTTAACAAAGTCCTCAAGACCATGTTACAGCGCACGGTTAATAAACATAAAACCAATTGGCATCATATGCTATTTTCTGCGCTATGGGCCTATTGAATAGCAGTGAAGACCGCTACTGGTTTCACGCCATTCCATTTAGTCCATGGGGTCGAGGCAACTCTTCCCATCGAGTGCGAAATTCCCACCCTACGCACCGCAATTGAGCTATTACCTGACACTGCTCCAATGGAGCAGCGCTTGCTGAACTTGGAGTCTCTGGATGAAGATCGTCGATCTTCCTTACAGAACAACGAAGCAGCTAAAAAATGATCCAAGGCTACCTTTGATCGCCATGTCAACCTTCGATCATTCCGCGAAGGCGACCTCGTCCTGGCTTATGATATCTCTCATGATACCTTTGGCCACGGCAAATTCGAATCACTTTGGCATGGCCCTTACATTATCCAACATTGCCTCACCAAAGGCGCATACATCCTGGCCTCCCCCAAAGGCCTCTCTCTCAAGGAACCCATCAATGGGTTATATCTCAAGAAATTTTATTCTTAAAAGTAGTCATTCTACTTTAGGTTATTTCTTTGTTTTAGTGTTTTTAATCTTTTTCCTCCTCCCCTCTCGTCTAAAACTATCCTTTGTGCTATTGACAGATTCCTCCTCCACCATCTTACCACATCGGTTACGTCGACGGCGCCAGCCGTTGGACACAAAATCTCGCTTCGGCTGCTTGGGCTCTCTACACCCCCTCACATGAAATGCTACATTCAAGCGACATGTGTTTGGGGCCAGCAACCAACAACCAAGCCGAATACACTGCGGTTATTGGCCTCCTGGCCGATGCCCAGCATCATCATATTCATCACCTTAGCGTCTTCCTCGACTCTCAACTAGTCGTTCTCCAGCTCAACAATGTATACCGTGTACGCGATCCGTGTCTCTTTCGCAAATACCTGCAGGTTAGGCTGTTATCTCGACATTTTTATTCCATTACATTTACACATATTCCAAGACAATTGAATCAAATAACAGATCAAATAGCTAACATGGTGTTAGATTGGCATATATCACATCAAGCTACACATACATAAATATCTCACAAAAACCTGTCACAACATATATATAGAATGGACGTACTCAAAAATCAGTAAAAAATATGTAGACAACATCAGGATCTCAAAATATGTATACTCATGTATATATAAAGGCCCATTCGGCCATCCGAATGTTTACATACAAAAATACATGTATCCGCAGGCCAATGCAGCACCTCGGTACAAAAAATGGGCTCACCAGCCTATATACAACAAAAACAAAAGATATACATCATGCACCACTCATGGTGCCTCTATCACGTCACCACCTCCTCCTCCCTCAGGTGGTGGCAGCTCACCCCCACCTGCCCCAGGAGGTGGTGGTCCACCCACAGGACCCTCCTGCCCCAGCGGCAGGCGTCCACTCGTCATAGCAACCAACACTGCTGCTCGCCGCACTATGGACTACCATGGTGGAGGTACCCCCACACACTGCTCCAGGAAACTCTCGTCCTGGATTTGTGTCCACATGCCCTCAGGCACATCCTATAACACCATCTCCAGATGACGGCGTATGTCATCAAAATCCACTCCAGCCACCGCCGGAGGAGTGTGCGATGGCCCCACACCAGGGTCATCGAACCGACGCCTCCTCACTACCCTCTCAGGCTCAGCTGGTCGCCCCGCGACATCCTCTCGTCGATGTCTCTCTCCATGTGGTAGTCTCTCCGGCTCTCGACGAGCCAACGCTCTCTGCATCTCCACCTCATGCCCGCGAGGTGCCACATCTGCACATACAAAAAACAACAACAAAAGATAGTATCAACATCTATATCATATACATATGGACTGATATCTCAAAAAATAACATAAACCAAAACATGCATACCTCGATGGTCAAACACCTCCCCTGGAGGTAGCACCATGTCCGGGTCACCCCGGAAGTCCACCCCAGCATAGGGGTACCGAAGTATCACCTACGACATCTTCCGTCACACCTGTGCCTCCTCTGCCGAGAAGAGGTGGCCACCTTCGCCACCACCGTGACAAAGCAAAACTGTAGACCACCGCCTCAACCGTGGCTCTCGCGCCCCCGACATCTCCAGTAGAATCCTCGGGCACAACATCGGCACCCTCTCTAAAAACCAGGCCACTAGAATGGACCCAAAAGAAAACTCTCCTCCACCAGTGGACCGACAGTGGTCCAACTGTGCTACCATCCTAGCATGAAGCGTCAACCCCCAAGCGAACCGCTCGTCGACCAACACTCTCTCCAACACCAAAAGCTGGCCACCACTAATCCACTGGGTCGCCAGTGACCCATATACCCGCACAATCATCGCTGCTATACAGCGATGTGCCAGGGAATCTATCACCCCTATACTCACCACAGTCCCAGACATAAAGTCCCGACCTGAGCAGTATCTCTGGCCAATATCGGCAAGCAAAATCATCCTAGGCAACACCGGCTCCGCCGGTAGGGGCGTTCCCCGAAAGGGGAGCCCAGTCAAGAAATAGATATCCTCCACCACAGTGAAGGGGATATGCTCTCCTCGTACAAGGAAGCAGTGCAGCTCCAGACTCCACATCTGGATTAGGAACTGTAACAAATACTCATGTGCCCGTATCAACGAGCACTCAAAGAACTTTAGCAACCCACAGGTTGCCAAAGTCGCATGCACACCGGGCCCCTCAATGGCCACGGCGTCTCGCAACTGGGCCAAGTCTTGCTCTCGCCACTGCACTGGCATCATCACCATCGTCCATCTGCAGACAACACAGAGTCCTATATCATCTCATGCAACCATCACCAGCATCAAAAAGACTCATTTTTAACACTTCAACCTTGCCTCCTAGGCGCGGTTTTGCTACCCACAGGCGTGCACACATGCGCGCCTGTTCACTACACAGGTGCGCCCACCTGCGCATCTGTGCACTACATAGGTGTGCATCAATGCGCACCTGTTTGTTTCATAGGCGCGCCCCCATGCGCTCCTGTTCACCATACAGACGCGCAAAGATGCGTGCCTGTAAAACCCACAGACGCGCACATGTGCGCGACTGTTCGTCTCACAGGCAAGCCTTACGAGCGCGCCTTAAATTATCTCTATCGCTCCCTCATGCGCGTATATCCAGTGTACAGGTGCGCACGTATGCACGTCTATCACTGGATTGCCCGCGCATGTGGGGCCCATATCCCCTAAATACCTCTGTACGGCCCTCCGTACAGCCCCTTCCCCAAAATTGAAAACCTATTTCTATGCAGGATGATCAGACTACTAACCTGATACTCGTAGATCCTCAATCGACTGCCTCGTCCTCCCCGAATCTTCAAATCTCCTCTGAAAACTGCTCGTTTAGTCACTATTGCAGCAGGTACAAATGAGGTGGCAATGTGGGCCCTACAGCTATATATAGGACTTTTGCCAAACTTCCACTCACCATTCCGGGAGCCCAAGGTGTCCATTTTTCAAACCGTCTTTAGCCACGGGATCAACATCCCGTCACCTACATCACAGCAGTCCCCAGGTCACTTTTTATCTTGTGCCTGCGGGGTGCCTTTTTTTCATATCATGGCCAGGTACGCACGCGCATAGTCACATTTCTCAAATACATGCTCATATCTTTGATTCTCTTCAGATATTGTTCACTTTGGGTATTTGGTTTTCATGTGTGCAGGTACTTGATCATCATCCATCGACACAACCCCTTCAGGTATATAGTCAGCACTGGCATGTAGTCTTTCCCGCTGTATCGCATTTACATTTCCAGTCACACCCTCTGATATTGGCCTCTAGGATCCCCATTCCCGGCTCTGTAGTACCCACGCCTCCATTTGCATCTTCGGTACTGTTACCTGGTAGCATTCTTACCCACATGAGTTGTCCCATTCATAGCACCTTTTGCCACTTTTTGACACTCATGCTGTTTTTCATTACCCTTTAGGGATGGGAGTCCCGATAGTCTTTCATCATGTCGTGAATCAACCACATACTCATTCTCCTCATTTTGCTATCTTTCCTACACAGACTCCCAGATTATCTCTTTACGGTTCTATTTTTTACCTGCACCTCTGCAGTATCATGAACCCTCCATTTCATCCACAATCAGTTTGCCCATCTGCGAACCTACCTTCATTTCACCTACCTCATACAGAAACTCACCA
>ML780447.1:1017377-1032288 GCA_009831015.1 Picea engelmannii | reverse complement strand
AATTTGGATACTCTAGGAAGAAGTTATGATTGTTTTACCTGGAACACCTTCTTGAGACTAGTCAATAGGACTAGTTAGATACCCTATCTTACACAGGGTGTATCTACAAATTTAAGATGACCCAGAAGCTGAAATTTTTACCAAAGATACCTTACTAATTTCTGTAAATATCCTCTGAAATTCAGGGTCTGAAACATTATGGAAAAGTTTTTATAGCGAAAATGCCGCAATGCCTCATTTCAGGATGATTCCATAACCCTATCTTGTACATACTGTATCTCCGAAATTATAAGGCCTCAGGAGATAAATTTTGAACCCAATGTACCTTGATCCGTCTACTAAATATCCTCCAAGACATTTCTTCTGAAATGTTGTAGAAAAAAATTTATAGAGAAAATTCCAAGGTGTCTCAGATGTAGCAGCGAAACCCCAAGACCTTGAGCTCTGATACCATATGTTAAGAACCAAATACCAATATAGCAAAGAAAAACCTCAGAAAAAATACTCAACGCCTTGAAAAAGAGATAATTTCACATAATAAGCCTCTTCGAGGGGGCAACCTCCTTTTACCCCACTTAAATGTTCAAGTACAAGATGATTCAAAATGAAAATGTCTCCTTGGTATATATAGGAGACTAGGAGGTATAATTACAACTAATGGCCTAAAGCCGACATAAATAAAATAACATTACTAATACAATATGTCCCAATTAAGGGGTAATGATCCAATATTAGGGCTTAACATCCTTTATGTAAAATTACAAAGGGTTTTGTATTAGGGACACTACAATCCCCTCTCCTTATTTATGCATTGTCCTTGGTGCATCCTATACACATGTACATAAAAAATTTCAAACATCATAAAAAAATATGAGGATACTCTGCTCGCATAGCATCCCCACGCTCCTAGGTTGCATCCTCAAGACCATAGCAGGTCCATTGGACCTTTTACCAACTCCATGACTCGATTCTGGAGCTGCTTTGTAGTATATCTAGGGAGGTAATATGGGAGGTACCCAATGGGAATGGGGTCATGTATTATTAGTGGAGACCATTCAATGTAAGGTGGACTAGGTCCACCATAGTATTAATTAAGGCCCGCAATGGTAGTTACATATAATAAATGGGTAGTTAGAAATAATAATTGGGATTTCTAGAAGAAACCTTCTATAGAATGTTCCTAGGAGATAGAGAATGCTATATAAGGAAGTGTAAGCAATGTAATTGACATGGTGAATAATATTGTTGATATACAAACAAGTATTGCTTGAGGAATTTTATCCTTCCTAAAGGATTAATATATGGTGTTACCCTACCTCAAGGGTTTTCTCTACATTTCTTGTGTTCATTTTTATGGTGAATGTTTTGGGTTTATTGTTGGGTTATTTCTGGAGTATATTTTCAGATATGGTATAGATACATAACATTTGGTATTAGAACTCTTTCCTTGGGAAATAAGAGAATATTTTTTGGTTATTTTTGCAGATTTTGTTTTTAAGAAAAAAGGGGGAAGCACACTTCAAGATCAGATCTAAGACTTTATGCTCATAATTTTCATAAACCAATTGGATATTTGGATTCCTCTCTGTTATTGGATAAATTGTTGAATGCAGACATAAACTAATCTCCCTAGATACACCTAGATCTAGAACAAAACAAGACCGGACATGACGCTTTCCCTAGGGTGCTACCATTGAATTTATCACCAAAGGGGTGTATGAAATACCTTTATATATCACTTCCTTATATCTTTGTTGTCCCTACTTCGCTCTGGTGCTCTTGTGAGATCATATCTGAAATGACACAAACCAATCAAAGTGAAAACAAAAATTATAGATTCAATGGAAACCTAAACATGTGATCAAGGAGTCATGTAATAAAATACTAATGATTTTATGGGAAAGAGACATGGCTCTGCATCATATTAAGTAAAAGTGGAAGATACAACTGGATTGCCTTGATGTCGCAAGTTCCCTTTCGCTGGTCCTTTGTTCCAACACACACTTACACTTGCTCCAAATTTTCATGAAGATAATCCACAAAGCTTGATGGACAAAAGGAGGCCTCAAGCACCAATTGTATCAGGATTCTTCACACAGTCTTCAGTCTATTCTTTACTCAATCTTGCTTGACCTTGCTTAACCTTTTCCATGAGAAATCCATTATTATATAAGAGAATATGAAGTGGTTACTAGGATGAGGATGATCCCACCAAATCAGAAAAGTCAGTAAGATCACAACCATATGGATGCCACCTCACATTCTAGAAGATTCTCCTTCTAGAAACTTCTTCCTTTTCTTAGCTTCAAGTGTTGTCGCACCCTGCCTATATAGCAGCATGTAGAAATCCCGCAGGCCAGGCATAGAGCAGCCTGTGGAAATCATTGGTTTTCTCACTGTGTACCACTGTCAGCCCGCAACATCATTCTAAAAATGTGCCTTGTAGGGGAAGAAACTTAGCCATTTTCCTCATGTGAAAGATTTTTTTGGAAGCCTGAACACATGCTTATGGGGTCATCATCAGAGTGACCAAAATAATGTGTAACACTCTCAGAAAAATACCCAATTCCAAAAAAAACAATCAGCCAAAATGGAGTTTAGGAAGTAAAGTTATGAGCATTTTAAATTCAACAGTTTTTCATGGTTTTTCTGGAAAAAGCTGTGATTTTCTATAGTAAGTTAATTTTTTTTTAAAACCCTAGTTCCTTTTTAGGCTATGGAAAGCCTAAAATATTTTACTGACAAAGATGATGGTCCTAGTATTAAAGAATTCATCAAGTCCCTCAAGTCAGAACAAGAAGAGAAGTGGAGATTTTATGTATCCTCTTATGTTCGAGACGATGCTAAAACATGGTGGAAATCATTGAATGATCTCAGGATGCTACTGATTTCTGATGAAGAATTTGAATAAGTACCTTTAGACAAGTGGTATCATATGAATTGTAGGGATAAATACATCACCAATGGTTTATTTTCATGTGGAAAATCTATATTACAGGTTCATGGATGTATTCATAAAGAAAATGTAATGCTTTTATTAACCCTAGTTGCCAACAAATTTTTATGAATGTTTAGTTGGTCAATAGATTTCAAATTCCTGCAAAGAATATCCAAAGCACACAGGCTAAGGGTGAAAATGTTCAATTTTTTAAATATTTGAAGCCCAGTATGGATAAATATGTGTTGCATTCATATTTTTATACTATATATATGGATGAGGTGGATTTTGTTTTGGGATACCCTTGGATGGCCACAATTGGTACAGTTAATATTAATGTGAAAAAAAAAAATTTAAACTTTGGTACAAGAAAAAGAAAGTTACATTGAAGGATGTGTCTCTTAGTAAGAAAGAAGGGATTATGAGGGAAAACAAAGAAGTTATTACAGATTCTGAAGTAGAATCATAGGCAGAGTCTACAGCAGGAGATGAAGCGAAGCCACGGGACGAACATAATAAACAAGCTAAGGGGTAATTGACTCAAAGGCACAATGTGTTGCATATTTGAAGAAAAAAGAATCAATTCCTACAATCATGGTATATCTCCATCCACATCATATCGAGAAACAACAGTCATCAAGACAAGGGCGTGAGCATCCACACACAAATGCACCGGTGGGGAACCAGAAAGGAAACCAATAAAGTGGTGCATGGAGGCTTACCATCATGGCAGGAAGACATCAAGCTCAAGAACCAAGTCCAGTGAAACATCGACACGATGCAGAGCAAGCTCAGGGTGGAAAGGAAATAATTGGAAATCATGTTCGTCTTCCATTAGGATGGATGGATGGTTGTACTTGGTACCAGTTCACTACCATTCTTAGATGGTCATATTGTATGGTATCTTCTCATGTTTCGGGGATGAAACATGCTTAAGGGGGTGTAATGTAATATACCTAGGGAGGTAATGTGGGAGGTACCCAATGGGAATGGGGTCATGTATTATTAGTGGAGGTCATTCAATGTAAGGTGGACTAGGTCCACCATGGTATTAATTAAGGCCCACAATGGTAGTTACATATAATAAATGGGTAGTTATAAATAATAAATGGGATTTCTAGAAGATACCTTCTCTAGAATGTTCCTAGGAGATTGAGAATGTTATATAAGGAAGCATAAGAAATGTAATTGACATGGTGAAGAATATTGTTGATGTACAAGCAAGTATTGCTTGAGGAGTTTTATCCTTCCTTAAGGATTAAAATATGGTGTTACCCTACCTCAAGGGTTTTCTCTACATTTCTTGTGTTCTTTGTTATGGTGAATGTTTTGGTGAATGTTTTGGGTTTATTGTTGGGTTATTTATAGAGTATATTTGCAGATCTGGTATAGATACATAACATGATTGAATTTCTGATCCAATTTGCAAACTTATTGCAATTGAAATCTGCCTTCTAGCTCCACCTAAATCACATTCCAATCAATGACATGATTAACATCATGTACATATTTCTTAAGAAATGACACATGGAAAAAATTATGAATGCATAAGGATGGAGGAAATACAAGCATATAAGTGACATTACCAATCCTTTCAAGGATTTCAAATGGTCCACAATAGCACACTGCTAATTTAGAACACTTTCCCAACTTCAGGGAACTGCACCTGGTCTTCACTTTCAGAAATATGTGATCACCCACTTCAAATTATGTGTGGGATCTGCCTCTCTTGGGAATATTTTAAATTCTACTTGATCTTTACCATATGCTCCTCCATTTCCCAGAGCAAATCTGGCCCAACCACTGCATCGTCTGCTGGGTTATCCCAACTTACAAGCGTGTTGCACTTTCTACCATAAAGTGTCTCAAATGGTCTCATATTTAAAGATGCTTGATACCCATTGTTGTAAGAAAATCTACCAAATGAAGGTAGTATTCCCATTTTGATGGCTTATCCATCACATACATCCTCAGTATGTCTTAAATCACCTGATTTACCCTCTCGGTTTGACAATCTTAATCGGGATGATATGTTGTGCTAAAATTTAGACTTGTCCCAAATCCCTTTAATGACCCTTTCCAAAAGTTCAAGGTGAAATTGGAATCTATGTTAGACACAATTTTCTTAGGAACACCCTGCAACTTAGCTACTTCATGCATTTATATCTCAACAATGTCGGTTTCCTTGTACGTTGACTTCACTGGAATAAAATGGGAAGATTTTGTAAGCTTGTCCACCACCACCATAATAGAATCATGTTGCTTATCAGTCCTATGTAACTTAGTTATGAATTCCATCATTATAACTTCCCACTTCCACTCAGGAATGGGAAAAGGCTACAACATACTAGCTCAATGTATGTGCTCAAACTTGACCTTCTGACATTCAACACATCTCGCAATAAAATCTGCAACTTCCTTTTTCATACCTGTCCATAAGTATTGCTTCTTGACTGCGACAATTGTCTTATGATAACCTAGATGTCCATCATAAGGAACCTTATGCATATCTGGAAAAATTAGGCTCTTCAACTCTTGATCATTTAGTACGTAGACTCTGTGTCTATACATGAGGATTCCATCCTCTCTTAACTCATAACCTTCAAACTTTGGTTGTGACATATCTTGTTGTAAAGTCACACTTATATCCATATAGCGCAGATATTATTTGGAAACTTCCAAAAAAAAAACGTGCAAATATGTCGGGTACATGCTAATGGTTGTAGCATACGTTTCATGCATTCTTCTACCGAGCACATCAACCACCTTATTCTATTTTCCTCTGATATACTTTATTTTGAAGTCATACTCACTAAGTAACTCTAACCACCTGCTTTGTCTAGCATTCAAACTTGGTTTTCCAAACAAATACTTCAAACCACAATGGTCTATTCTCATCCCAAATCTGTTTCCCATGAGATAATGTTGCCACATATTTAAGGCATGCACTATAGCTTCCAAATCTAAATCATTCGTAGAATATATCCTTTCATGTTCCTTCAACTTCATTGATTCGTAGCACACCACATGTCCATTCTAACTTGGGAATCCACCTAGTCCTTCCTTGCATGCATCAGTGCATACCATGAAGTTTGCATCCGGATCAACAATTCTTGAAATCAACGCACTTGTTAAGAAATTCTTCAAGTGCTAGAAATTCCTTGCGCAATATGGAGTCCATTCAAATCCTGCACCTTTATTCTACAGGGATGTGATTGGATTTGCAATATGTGAGAATACTTCAATAAACCTTCTATAGCACCCTGCCAGTCCCATAAAGTATCTCACTTATGCAACATTTCTTGGTGTTGGCCATTCTTCAATGGATTTTATCTTCCATGGGTCCACAATTGTTCCTTCTTCTGAAATAATGTGACCCAAATAATGAATATGTTGCTAATAAAGTGAATAGTTGATCAACTTGGCATAAAGTTGGTTCTCTCTCAACACCTGCAACACCATACTCAAGTTCTACTCATGCTCTTCCTTATACTTTGAGTAAATAAGAATGTCATCCAAAAATACAATGGAAAACTTATCTAAATACTCTCTGAAATCTCCATTCATCAAACACATGAAGAAAACTGGTGCATTGGAGAACCCAAATGGCACCACTATAAACTCGTAATGACCATATCTTGTTCTAAAGGCAGTATTACTAATGTTCTCTTTTTTTTTCACTTGGTGATATCCAAATCTGAGATCTATCTTGGAAAATATATGTGTGCCTCTCAGCTGATCAAACAGGTCATTTATCCTTGGCAAAGGATACTTATTCTTTATTGTTACTTTGTTCAACTTCCATATTCTATACAAAGTCTCAACGTATCATCCTTCTTCTTTAGAAACAAAACTGGCGAACCCTAAGGTGATACACTTGGGCGTATATACCCCTTCTTCAGAAACTATTCAAGTTGCATCTACAACTCCTTTAGTTCTAGCGTACTCATCTTGTAAGGAGTCTTGGATACAGGTGCTACTCCTGGCATCAGATTAATAAAGAAGTCAATATCTCTTTTCGGAGGAAATCTCAGTATCTCTTTAAATACATCTGCATACTCTTTCAATACTATGCAGTCTTCCACACTTGGCACTTTATCCTTAGGTGCCTCTTCCATGTGCACTGTGAATACTTGACACCCTTTCCTGTAACTTTTCTTCAACTTCAATGCTGAAATTTCTCTAATAGTCATAGCTCTTGGAATGCCTTGAACTGTTCTCAATTTTCCTTTCTCATCCAGGAAAGTAAATTCCTTATTGTAACAATCTAGGACAACATGATGCTCATCTAACCAATCCATACCAATGAGGCAATCATATGATCCTAAAGGTATAATATTCAAATCAGCTTTTGTGCAAAATCCATTCATCTCCAATGGACATGCCTTAACCATCTCATTGATTTTTCTTTTTGCTCTTGTATCTAACTGCAAAAACCAAGGTTTTCCAAGATTTCTTCTCGATAGATGGAATCTTTCCACCATTTTAGGATCTAGATAACTATGAATATATCCCGGGTCTATTAAAATAACAATGGGTTGGTCATTAATGTTACCTTCCACCTCGATCATGTGTGACTGGAACTCATCTTTCTTGTTATCCAACACCAAAACATAAATACTTGGCACATTTCTACCCATGTCCTCCATTGTCGTAGCTTGTTGTACATTGTGCATATTCCTTTCTTTATCACCTCTTTGAGGACAATATCTGTGCATATGATTTCTGCCATAACCGCAACATTGCATAGGTTATTTCCGTGACTTTTTTCACACTGTTTTTGGCATTCTAGGCTCTTGAAGAGTCGTCTGTCCTTGCACAATATTTCTTAAAAATTGTGGCTTAGCTCCGTTTTTCCTCTGTTCCACCTTACTTTTCATCTTGTCTTCCCAAGCCTTTTAGAGAGTCAGTTTTCCCCTTTGTTCATCATAAAGACACTTAGCGCGCCTTACGGTCTCTTCCAACGTTTTAGGGTCATAATATTGTATCTTGTCACTGTTAAATGAGGGAAACCCACTCAAATATCTTTGAATCTTCACTTTTTCATCCTTGATAAAAGGTACAAAATTCAACAACTCTAAAAATCTTCTTGTGTACTCATCAATCGTCATGCTCCCAAGCTTGAGTTCAAAGAACTCCTTCATTTTTTTTTCATAGTACCGCTTGGTCAAGTATTTATTTTGGAAATACCACTTGAACTCTCTCCAAGTCACTTTCTTCTCATCAATGTTTTTCACTTGCACATATTGATCCCACCACATTGATGACTTTCCCTTTAACTGATAGATAACAATTCTCCCTTCTTCATGCGTAGAATATTTATGCAGTTGGAAGTAATTTATCATACGCAACAACTAGGTCTCCTCATATTCATCCTTATTGTGATCACCATCAAAGGTAGGAAGATTGATCTTATTCATTTCCCCCTATAGTTCGTCTGGCCCAATCCTTCTCTTATGATTTCTAACAAGAGATATGATCGAACTACTGTGCAATTTCCTAAAAGAATACTTACCGACACTTCTTTCTTCTCTTCTTTTCTCATCGTGAGACCTGTGACTTCTTGATGTACTTGAATCTGTCTCCTTATCCATCTTATTTTATATTATGTCCAGACTTTGCATCAATTTGACATTGAAGTCATATTACTATGCCTTGGCTCTCATAAGCCTTTTGTTATCATCCTTATAACTCTGGACATCTTTCTGCAATATTTTTACAGTTTCTACCAAGTTCATGCACTCCTCCTTGGATTATGTACCATCAGCACCCAAACCTATATATATATATCCCCAAATTCATCATCAGGATTATAAGTCCTCTATGCATATTCCATGATTTTAACCTTCTACACTGACTATGTCCTTCTCTATTCACTAAAACTTCTACAAAATGTGCAAGCCATTAATATTTTTTTAGTGGTTTCATGCAACAACTACATGAAAAATTTGCGCCATTTCATCATAATCCTTTCACTTGGATTTCTTGGACAATTTTAACATCCCAAACTCTAGTGTGCACACCTGCACATCAATGTCTTTGTGTGCATCGTAACTCTATACTGCGCACCAATGATATTCCATGCAAACTAAACTCTATATTGAGCGATACCATTTATTAGCGCACGCATCTATTCACAATAATATTTGGCCCGTACAAGTCCAATGTTGAACCAATAGCTTTAATACCATATTGTAACCTACCTAGTCTCCCATTGAGTCTTGCTACCACCTTACACATGATTTGATACCAAATTGTAACGTACCCAGTATATTGTTGGACCATGATACTCTGAAACTTCAATGTGCAGTTTCTACTCCTTACACGAGTTCGTGCAGTATCACTTTAAGGTAATTCACTCAGTCTAATCTTGAATTGCACCACCCATCTTATAACAAAAAAAATAACAATTTATTTTAATACAACCTTAACCAACGAAATTGAATCAAACAACTATGTGCACCAACATATTGAACCCATAATACAACTCTGCGCACAACCATCTAGGTGTCATGCGTCACTTTTGTTTTTACTATGTGCATGATCTAATTCCTTAACCACACACACACATGAGTTCCATCCTCTTGGAGCATATCAGTTATTATCTTGTGCACCCTACCACTCAATCTTATTTTTGGATGACTCATAACCAAAATCATAAGGTTAAACTTAACAGGAAAAGTTACCATAAACTGACATACTTATGCACAACTACAATTAATGGTTAAAACCTCCATATTTACATGTTCAAGCGATATTGAACCAAATAACAACAAATACTTACATGAAACACATACAAGAATTAACTAATTTAAAACATACTCAAATATCCACACAATAACCAAGAAAAGTACATAAGGAACACTTCTTTTAAATGAAAATCATCAACTGCAGCCTTGACTCGGACCTTCCTCCCAGTCATAGACATTGTTGCTTATAATCTTTCAACAACAAGTCACCCTAGAGATAGGAATCAACTCCACCAGGAAAAAAGGTTTCTATCAATAGGATATGGTCTAAAACTCAATGGAATTACTTAGTCTTAGGTGCCTACTACTCCATTTATCCCATCGTCCCTCATTCATGATGCACCTATCACACCCAAGGAAGTGTGCCCTTTCTCTGCTCAACAGTCCTTCGGTTGCCCCACATCCCTTCCCAGGGTTACCAACAACAGGTCGGACAAGAAGTCTATGAGCCCTGTGACTAATGCTCAACTCACCAAGGAACAATTCTCAACAAAAATCTCACCTGGAGAGTATGCCCACAGGTCTGAAAACCACTCCACAATAGCCAGTCTCTCACCCAGAGAGACAACTCATGGTCTGTCAACTCGACTCTTCTATAGTATCTTTGATTGTAGCCCACAACTCCTTACAAGATACTTTGTGCATATAAGGTAATAATGGAATTTTCCATACAAGTCAATCCCTTCTACCCACAAGAGATTGCAACATTAATAATATGATCATCCCCAAAATACACTAAGGCCAACAATATATATTGCATGCCTTTCACTTGTCACTTGTCACTTCCAAAAGTAGCTTTAAGCCACTTGGTGTCATGTTCCCTACCCTTAGGAACTTGGGATAAAATAATGATGATGATGATGATGATGATGATGATTAACGTCCACTAAGACCGAATTGGTCTATCGGACCTTAAGAGGGTAAGTGATTACTTGTATTTGATGTTACTCTTTTTCTGGAAATATTCTAAAATATTCCCCAAGACTTACGACTCACCCCCTTTTTTCTTTCCCGGTGGAGTAGGACCCCCCATCTCTTTTCATTTGAGTTAGTCAGCGTGAAACGATGCAATAATGTATTAATGTTCATGATTATATTTACATGGATAGGCATGTTGGCCTATCCACGTCCATGTTCACCGGCCTCATAATCACACAGAATCTTCGACCTCAATACATAAGCATTCATTTCCACGCACTATCCCAAGTATTGCAACACAGTGCAATGTGCGCACTTACCCAGGTGCACGCAACACATATATTGTGTGCTCCTTGTCTTTGTTAACACTTTTCCACGCACTACCCTGATGTGCGCAACACCAAAACTAGGTGTCCTTGGCTCACCAACCTTAATATACATTACATTTACACTTGGTATCAATCGACTCACTAGCCTTTATGTACGATTACAAAGATTTTTGGATTAGGGACACTATAGTATATGTAATAGGGTCCGACCTAATAAAGGGCCCGCATGTGCAGTGAATGATAATATGTATATGTGATTGGATATATGAATGTATTGGGGTATCTAAAAGAGGTTCTCCTATTCTATAAGAAGTTATTGTGTAATTAATCTTTATTATCACTTTTGGAGGTGTGCTCCACATTCACATCTTTTGTACAATGTGTTTACTTGGTTCATTATGTTTTTGGTATGTAACATTCATATTGGGGTATTTGGAGGAGGTTTTGTTATTCTATGAGTTATTGTGCAACGTATCTCTATTATTACTTTTAGAGTTACACTCCATGTTCACATCTTATGTACATTGTGTGTACTCTAGTTTATAATTCTATATTAAGTATTTGTACATAACAATATTCCTTGCAACCCTCCATACATCCAAACCAAGAGCACAATCCATCTGGGTCGTGGTAATAAAATGAACATGAAGTTCCTCGTAGTACCCTAAAAACACATATGTCATTAACAAGAAATTTAACTTCTAGGGAGATGCACGTGTTATGGGTACATTGTCACACAATGTTTTCAAGTAATGTCTACTAATGAAAGATGTTGCTAACTTCTACGTCATGATTAATGAAAACCAACTAGTAATTGGAATTTAATTTTTTTAATGGCATTTCGTGTTTAATTGTTTTCAACTAAATCAAAGGTAAATCATATCCACCAATTAATTAGTGAAATCAAAATTAAATCACACGCGCTTGCCCATTATAAATTAAAAATATTACATTTTCAAAATTCTGATATTTGTAGGTAGATGATCTATGTTTATTTTTAGATAATACATTTGTTTGACCTTTATGGAATTCCCTAAGAAGTTTTTGTTTGGGCAGTTTTCACAAATTCTTTTTTTCAGTATTATTGCGCCTTCAGATTATATTTTTTTTTCTCAAATAAAAAATATTTTTCTTCAAAAAAAATATATGTATACTTTTGAAAATATTCTCTTACTCAAAAGAACTTTTTCACTTACATTATGAATATTATTTTAATTTTTTTTTCTCACATTTACATCATTATTTATGTATAAATTGAGGAAACTCTCCTATCTTAAATACCATTGCAAAAGTGAAATTAATATAAAGATGTGCAAATCAAGTAGAAAGTGAAGTCACAAAAGATGTGCAAACGAGTTTGCAAGGGATTTTTGGTTTCATGCTATAGGCATCGATGATGTCGAAAACCAATTGAATTTAATAAACCTTTTATGTTATATATTTAAAAAAAATGGCATAGTTTAATTATGGTTAGGAAGATATTTAGTTGTCGAGATTGAAGTTTGTTGAAAAGATATTTAGTTGGAAAGATTTGGTTTGTTTGTGGTATAAAGTTAAGTTATTTTGAGTTAACTAAATCTTTATATGTTATATATTTAAAAATAAAATAACATTGGAAATATTTAGCTGTAGAAATTGAAGTTTGTTTAGAAGATATTTAGGTGGGGAAATTATGGTTTATTTGTGGATGGATGGTTGGTGTTAAAAATAAATTAAATTTAATAAACTTTTATATGTTATATATAATAAAAAAATGGAAAATAACACACTTAAATATGGACACCTAAGTTTGTTGGAGATATATTTGATATTTAATTGTGGAGATTGTGGTATAAAGATAAGTTGAAGTTAAAATTTAAGTGAATATTTAAAAGGTATTTAAACTTTTTTATTTTGAGGTTTATTTTATTGATATTTTATTTTAAGAAAAAAATTTTAGATGTTAGGAAATCATTTTAAAAATAATTATAAAATATCATCTCTTGCAATAAATATTTTTCTTTTTTACTACTCGTAAGGATTTTTTTTTTTTGTAAGTGAGTATAAATTTCTCTATTACTAGAAAATATTATGATATAAAGAGAGGGGGTACTCCTTGGTCTGTTAAAACAGAAACCAGACCAAGGGTTCCAGAGTTGTGTTTTCTAAGATAGCAGCGTGGTATGGCTGGGCCGCCTGTTGGATTACTAAGACGGGGTGAATCAGTAATACTGTAATTATAATCTTTTTTCTTCAAATGTTATATCAATGTAGAATTATTATCCAATAATGAGAAGTAAAAAATAAACAATCACACACATACACAGTACACCAGTGTTTTACGTGGAGACCCAAATCAGGAGAAAACCACGAAATACTTTTTCTTATATGTCTTGAAGAATTAAATTCATTGGAAGCACCAATTTCCTTTGTTTTCCAGCTGCAACTGGAAGGAGTCTCCAACCCCCTAGTTTCTCAGGATACAACCTGAGGGAAGCTCCAACTCCCCAATTCTCTGGCTACAACCAGAAGGAGGCTACAACCCCCTATGTTCTCCGGCTACAACCGAAAGGTGGCTACAACCACCTGTCCTTGCCCCCTCCTGCCACCCTGAAGTAGAAGTATAATGATGGAACCACTGTCACACTATCACTATGAGATATACCGTTGTAAACCTGTACCAATAAATCTGAACCATGCATCAACCATGCATCAACCTGTACCTCAACCTGTAATCAACTTGTACCATAAACAAGTGCATCAACCATGCACCAACCTGTACCAAACAACATGTACCATAAACAAGTGCATCCAACCATGTACCAAGTATGTACCAATCATGTGTCAATTACTTATCAACTATGACTCTTCAATATGTACCAACATCATCAACTATATACCTCATGTATGTGCCAACTCATCAACTACTTGTCTCAACCATGTACTCAACATGTACCTCAAACAAAAGCCCTCATCAATTTCATCATCTGAATCTGATTTGTAGCTCTGTAATAGACCTGGTGTATATGATCACATTCCTGCAAACCTTCCTTAACTTTAACAACAAGAGACTATCATTTTCATCAAACTTTTCTTTAGTCTCACATGCCTAGTTTTGGATTAGTCAACAACCCTAACTTGAAGTAATCATAACTTTGAACCTGTAATATATAAACATATAAAACCGATACAAAGTGTTTTTCAGTGTGTTTTATGCAATTCCTCCAGGTGTCACTACTTGTAACCTCTCAAAAAAGGAGTTATAGAAAAAATGGCATACCTTGTTGAATTCTAGCTTATTCTAGAGAGTGACCTTGTAGAGAATTCCCCACATGAAATATTCATTGAATTGATATGAAACCATTACACAACATACTACATACTATACCCTAACCAACACATTTTGTCTCACTTAATTTGGATCTGTTATGAAGAAGTTATGACGTTTTTACCTTAAACACCTGTTTTTGACTAGTTTCAAGACTAGCCACAAACCCTATTTTCCACAGAGTGTAACTCCCAAAATACAACGACCCACAAGCTGAATTGTTTACCACATATACTTGGGTATGTTTTCTCAATGTCATAGCAATTTCACAGTCTGAATCATTATAGAAAAAAAAAAATATAGCGAAAATGGTGAGATGACCTGTAAATAACATACCTTAGAAAGCATCATCAAAAGAATTTATCCTTCCTTGCACTTTGGCCTTATTTTCTTCACCTTTCCTCAGAAATTCGGCTAGATATCCTTGGTTACCTCAGACACCTATAGATATTCAATATGCTCAAGTTTTATTAAAATGAGAGAGCCTTGCCTCTTATTTATACTCTCCAAGTAGCTTCCTTAAAAAAATCTTCTAGGTCACTTGGCCCACTTTTCTTATTTTAGGGTTAACCCACTTCTAATTTCTCCATTAAATTTATTATTGAAATAATTTATTTTGTATTCACTTTGAATTATAATACACTCATCACTTCACTTTATTATTTACCTT
>ML780447.1:976949-1016625 GCA_009831015.1 Picea engelmannii | reverse complement strand
CCTTGTTGGCTTCTTCAAAACAGTTTGGTTCAATTGTAGATAAGAGTGTTAGGTGTGTTTGTTCTAGTGAATGGATTTTTCTTCTAGTCTCAACTCCTGCATCTTTGTTTCCAATAATCTGATCTGAAGGATGATTCTTTTGTGCTCATTTGCTAGGTGTCTTTGGAGATACTTGTTGAACTTGCTCTTCTACTTCTGTCAGATTCTCTTCATCTTCATCTTCTACTTCTTTTTCATCTTCTTCTTCAAAAAGTTGTTCCATTGATTTGTTTTCTTCTTCCTTTGATTTCGGTCTGCCTGTTTCATCAGTTGTTACGTTGATGCTTTCCACAACTTTGTTTAATCTTAGATTGTAACACTTGTATGCTTTCCTTGTACTTTAGTAACCAACAAGTATTCCTTTGTCCACACGAGAGTCAAACTTTCTCATTCTGTCATCTTCTCTTTTTATGTAGCATTTGCTTCCAAAAACTCTGAAGTGCTTCACATTTGGTCTTCCTTTCCATAGCTCATAGGGAGTTTTATCAGTGTTGTTTCTGAGCATTACTCTATTTTGAATGTGAACTTATGTATGCACTTCCTGTGTCCAAAAAATATATGTCAACTTTGAATCCATTATCATTGTTCGAGCCATTTCTTGTACTGTCTTGTTCTTTCTTTCAACAACTCCATTATGTTGAGGTGTACTAGCGATGGAGAATTGTCTTTTTATTCCATGATTGTTGCAGCAGTCCATAAATTCTTTTGAGGTGAATTCCGCTCCATTATCCAATATTAAGCATTTGATTATTGAATCCATCTCATTTTCAACCATTTCCTTGTAGATCTTGAAGTTTTCAAAAAATTCTGACTTCTTCTTGAGAAATCAAACTGCAGTCATTCTTGTATAATCATCAACTAATAACATAAAGTATCTCTCACCTTTTAATCCTTTTTTTGTAGTTGGTCCAACTAGATCAGTATGCACAATTTCCAGTGGTTTTGTTGTTGAATATTCCTTTGATTTGAACCTGGTCTTTGTTTCCTTTCCTTGTTGGCAACGCTTGCATAAAGTGTTAGTTGGTTTCGTGATCTGGGACATTTCTCTTACTGATTCTCTTTTGTTGACTTTGACAAGGTTATCAAAATGCATGTGACCCATTCTTTTGTGCCATAGTCAACTTTCATCTTCCTTTCCTAGACAATACTTTTCATTTCCAATTTTGCTTAGCACATATATGTTGCTTGAAGTTCTTGCAGCTGTAGTGACCAATTTCCCTGAACCTTCTTTTCTTATCTCACACTTTTGTGAATCAAAAGTAACTTTATGACCCTAGTCACACATTTGACTCACACTTGAAAGATTATGTTTCATATCTTCTACTAGTAGAACATTTTCTTCCTTTTTCATTCTTGTTCTAAATTCAGACTGTGCATTTTCCAATGATTTTGGCTGAATCATCATTTCTGAAGGAGACTGATCCATCTCTTTCCTTTCATAATGTAAGAAACTTGTCTCTATCACCTGTCATGTGTTTTGAACATCCATTGTCAACATACCAACCATGTTTCTTATGTTTACCTTGTAGAGCGACTGTGCATTCTTCATTGCTATATTGATCTTGCTATCTTATCCATGTCATTTTCTGAGGTTCTTGTTTATGACTCTATTGAGGTTCTTTAGGAGGGACTGTTATTCTACAATTTTTGGCCATGTGTCCAAAATTGTTACATTTGTAACATTCCACTTCAGTGCTCAAAGATTCAAACCTGTTGTAACTTTTTCTTTGTGTCTCACTAGGTCTTATTGAATAACCCCTTTGTGTATGGCTCTCAAAGTAGTTATTGTTCCTGTTGTTAGCTCTGCAATTTACATATTTATGTCCAAAATTATTACATGCATAACATAAACCAAAAAATATAGTTTGATACCTGGTAGTTGAATATCTTCTGAAAGGAGGTGATCTTATGAATCCTTCTTCTTCTTGAGGCCTGTCTATCTATTGTTGATTTTGAAATATGAATATTCTCGGTGGAGGAGTGTCCCTGTAATCTTCCTTCTATATATTTTTATCCCCTTTGATTGTTTCTGCATAGCATTTTGGATTTGTTTCGTCCTCTGTTGTTTTGGAGCTTGATCCCTTTTCTGTCTGATTGTATCCAAGTCCGGACTTGTCAAGATGAGATTTTTGACTATTGATAATATCATCCAGAACTTATAAGTTATTCTGCATATTTTTCCTTTGAATATCCTTTTCTTAGTGTGGCAATCTCTGCTTCCAAGTTTCCAATGATCCCGTCCTTTCCTTCTAGTTGTTCTTTGAGTGCTTCTTCAATTCTTTTATCTTCTTCTATTTGAACCTTCAATTTTGTGATCATTTGTTCTAGTTCTAGAGTATCTTTTTTCTTATCTAGTTATGCTTGTAGTTTCTTGTTTTTCTTCTTTTCTTTTCTGATAACTTCTATGGCACTCATTAATTCTTCTCGAAAGTCAACTTATGCCTCTTCAATTTCTTCTTCATATGCTTCTTCATATTCTTCTTCAGAGTCTTCTTTATCAAAGTCTTCTATTGCCATGAATAGAACTCTCCCTGTTTCACTGTCACTGACTTCATCTTCATCTAATGATGAGATGTCTTCTTTGGTGCAAAAGCTTTTCTTGAAAACTTTCTTTGTAGTTATTTTACCTTTATATGTTTGCCTGCCTTTTGAGTAACCTTCATCATTTCTGTTTTTCTTGTGAGGACATTTGTTAGCAAAATGATCAATACCATCACAATTAAAACAAATTAAAGGAAGCTTACCTCTATACCTACCATTGGTTCCCTTGTTCAGTATTTTGACGAAGTTGTCCACTTCTTCATCATCTTCCGAGACGTCATTGTTGTTGCTATATTCTTCTTGTTCCTATTTCTTTGATATTTTGGATGCTTTGAAGGTTGCTTCTTTTACATCTAGATTTTCTTGTTCAGTTCTCATCTCATATGCTGTGAAAATTCCATGCAGTTTGTCCATGCTTATTGAGTTTAGATTCGATCTTTCTTCTAGTGTTGATATCTTAGGGTTGAATCTCATAGGAAGAGATCTTAGTAACTTTTGAACAATTATATATTCTTTGATTTCTTCTCCCAATCCTATGATTGCATTCACTATTTCATCGACTCATAAGAAGTAGGTTGTGATATCTTCATCTTCCTTCATTTTTAGTTGTTCGAACTGACCTCTATAAGTTTGAAGCTTTGCTGCTTTGACTTTTGAATCTCCTTCATAAATATTTCGAAGCTTGTCCCAAATCTCTTTAGCATATTTACAATGTGCAACTTTGGTGAATATCGTATCACTGAGACCATTCAAAAGTGAATTTTTGGCTTTGGAATTATTCTCACTGAGTTTCACTACTTTCTCATTTGTTGGTGGAACTGCTGGTGCTGTGTATCCATCTACAATTGATTTCCAAACTTGAAATCCATGTGCTTGTATATATGTCTTCATCCTTATGCTCCAAAAAGCATACTTTTGTCCATCAAACTATGGTATTCCATTTTTATACAAGTTGGTACTCTCCATGATCTACCTTTCAGTGGTTAAACTAATTTCTGAAGGAACCTGTTCTCATACCAATTGTTGGCTTACTGAGAGGGGGGTGAATCAGTAATAGCATAATTATAATCATTTTTCTTCAAATGTTATTTCAATGTAGAATTATTATCCAATAATGAGCAGTAATAAATAAACAATCACACACATACACAGTACACCAATGTTTTACGTGGAAACCCAAATCAGGAGAAAACCACAGAATGTATTTTCTTATATGTCTTGAAGAATTACATTCATTGGAAGCACCAGTGTATGAAAGGTGCCCTTGGCTTCTCTGGCCGCTTTCTCCATCCTTGTAATCCTCCGGGGGATTTTTGAAGGTTCTTTTCCCTAGGGGCTTCTCTTACTATGATTTTTCTTCATATGAACCATCTCGACTAGTTTGTGGTAGTTTTTTCCTTGGATTCTCCTTATGTTCCTATCTACACATCCCTTGTTTTTTTGGTAGCTCCTGCAGTTTCTCTTTTCTTGTCTGTATCTATTCCTGGTGCTTCTTCTCTTATGGGATTTCCCCAGCTGCAAGCTCGTCCTAGCAATCATAGTCTTCCCGTTGAGGTGTACCTTCCCATCCTTTTTCCCTGTCTCAGTATGTGTGCTCATGATGAACCGGTCGTGACCCCTGCGCCAACCCTTGCCCCTGCACATTGTACAACCAATTGTCCTACTCTCCGTACCTTTGCTTGGGTGAGGTGTATCCATACTTGTCCATGGTAACACCTTTTTCCCTCCTTCATTTGCGACCTACTGATTACCTTCTCTACTTTCCCATGAACTACCCCTTTACTTCTTCCTATTGACAGGACCTTGGTGTTGTACCCCCATCTGTTGTGTGGTCTGAGTCTTCATTGTAACTTGTGGTCGAGTGATGGCCTATCAGATTCTGCTTGGATCCTTTGTGCTCGCCAATTAGCCTTGTGCCTCCTTCCTCGGTGTGGTTGTCCGTACTTATGATGTCGTCACAGTCTTTTGTTGCTAGTTGGATGCAGTCTGTTCTGAACTGACCATTCAGGATGTTACTCCAGGTAGTTTCTAGTTCTGGTCCTTCCTTGCTAACCCCCTCATTAGTGATTATGTCTGCCAATCCATTTGCTTACCTGCGAACCCAACGCAACTCCATTGTGTTCATCGTTTGCAGATGCTCCTAGATTTTTTGCAGGGAGTGTGCCAAGGGCCAGTGCCTCTAAATTTTGCCCACTCTGGTGCCATTTTGGAGTCCCAAAATATTGGACAGATTTCTTTGGATTGCAGGGTTGGTGTTGAAGAAAAAGATCATAGATTTGGAGTGGTTGATCTCGGCACCTGAGTCTTCCTAAAACTCTTCTACGATTCTTTTATAGGCTTTTGCTTCCTTGACCATGGATGTGCCATGGAGTAAGGTGTCATCCACGAACTGTTGGTGTGTGGAGGTAGGGTAGTTTTCGAAAGGTTTGATGCATGTTATTTTGCCTGTTGTTGTTGCGTTTTTTATGCTTCGACTGAGGCCTTCCATCATCAGAATGAAAAAGAAGGGGGAAAGCAAGTCTCCTTGTTTGATGCCTCTCGTAGGCTAGAAAGGTTTGGTTGGGGCCCCATTTATTAGGAGCGAGTAACGTGTCATGGACACTAGGCTGAAAATCTAGTTGATCCAGTGCTAGGTGAAACCAAAGGCTTCCAGAGTCTTGACCATGTATTTCCAGCTAATTTTGTCATAAGATTTTGCTAGGTCCAATTGTATTATCATTCCCCCTCTCCTCTAAATTTTCAGGGTGTGGATTAGCTTGTGGGCATGGATGATGTTGTCAATGATTTGTCTTCCTTCTATGAAACCCACCTGTTCTTGTGAAATCAATGTGGGTAGGAGGGGTTTCAATCTATTAGCTATGACTTTGGAGATTATTTTGTAAACCACATTGCATAGTGCTATGGGTATGTATCAGTCGGGGGTCCTGGCTTCATTTGCTTTAGGGATTAGAGTAATCATTATAGCAATTAGCACTTTTAGAATGGAGGTTGACTGTCAGGAGTCCTCGACTACCCTATAAACATCATGTTTGACCACTTCCCAACAAGATTTGAAAAATTACACTGTGAAACCATCTGGACCTGGGGATTTCCCGTTGGGCATCTCCTGGATCACTTGATCAATTTCCTCCTTAGCGATGGGTTTATTTAGGTTGTTATTTTGTTCCTCGGTGACTAGACGAGGGATGTTCTGAGTTATCCTTTGGATGGCCTCCGTTCTGTCTTTGTTGGATTCTTGGGCTATCCCATGGAAACGATTTACCAGAGTATTTTCAATCTCCTTATGGGATTCTCTCTCGATCCCATCCTTATCCTTAATTTTCAGAATTTTGTTGTGGGCTCTTCTGGCAATGGTTGTTCTATGAAAAAAAATGGTGTTCCACTCTCCTTCCCTTAGCCATCTGATTCAGGACTTTTGTCACCGTATAGTTTCTTCCTATTGGCATCTAGCTTCCCATTCCTGGTTCATCTGGATCTCTTCCTTTTTTTGATCCTCTGTATATCCCTCGGCTATGGATATTTCCTAGAGTTTTCTCATTTTGTCTTCAATATTTTTTTTCTCTTGGTTTATATTTCCAAAGATTTCCTTGTTCCACTCCTTGAGCTTATATTTGATGTACTTTAGTTACTTATAGAGTTTGAACATCCTTGTCCCTTGCTCTGGTTGTTCCTCCCACCACCACTATTTGATATTCTCCTTGAAAGTGGGGTGTTTGATCCAAAATTTCTCAAAGGTCTACTCTTCGGTGTGGTTTGGAAGTCTGCTTCCAGTTGAACTGGCCAATGATCAGACCCTCCCCAGGGAAGGATGTTGCAGTCTAAGGTTAACCCCTGAAGAATGATAGACTCTGACACCAAGAATCTTTCTAGTCTTGTCACTACCTGATGTTGATTCATCTGTTTATTGTTCCAGGTGAACTATCCATTATTAGTTTTGATGTCCACCATCTCCGTTGTGTCTGTAAACATTGAGAATTCTTTCACATCTCTATCTAATATTCTAGTACCTATTTTTTTCTCTGCAAGTGACGTGATGATGTTGAAATCCCCTGCCAGGATCTAGTGGAGGTTGTTGGGTCGGGGTTTTAGGTCTTCTATGTCTATAATCATTCTTCTCTTTTCATCTAACATCTGGGGTCCATACACATTGGTGCATAGAATCATCTCTGTATTTCCATTGATTTTCATGTTAACCGAAAGTGTGTGCCTGGTAGCTTCGACGGTAATTAGGCTCATCACTTGTGGGTTCCACAAGCTGAAAATGCCTCCTACCATCTATTTTTATTTCGACAGCCACAATCTTGTACTTGCTCCATTGTTTTTTGCTGATTTTTTCCATTCTGTCTGTAATGCATTTTGTCTCTTGGATGAAACAGAGGTCTGGTTGTTCCTTCCTAAGTCTACTTTTGAGGATTCTTTGCTTTCGTGGGTTGTTTAGTCCTGTTATATTCCATGTTATAATATTCATTTAAACATGTGGGGGGGAGTTGGGGAATATCTTCTTGATCTTACCTGAGTTTATCAACAATGCTTCGAGCTCCTGTAGGGATATGATATTTGATTTCCTTCCTTTTTTCCTTCTTGTCTGCTTGGGTGAGAGTTGTGGTTGTCCCTCCCCGACCTTGATTCCCAGGTGTCTTATCTCCCCATGTGTGCTCTTGAGCCCTTTGGATTTGGCTTCATCCCTTAGGAAGAACATGTATTGGATGTGGTCTAGTTGCTCCGTTGGTACATTTTCTACTCCTTGCCTTTTTCATTGGTCCAATATGTTTGGGAGATCTATCCCTTAGCTTTCCACAAGGTCTCTGAGATCAGGGTCTTCTGTACCTACTTCACTTGGGTTCGTGTCTGCATCTCCATCTACTTCCTGCATGGAGGTGTTGGCATCTATGGTTTCTCCATCCATAGGGGTTGCGCTACCCCCATGTTCCTTCTTATTACTTGGGCTATATGTGGGCTCATTTATTGCTTGTTCTATGTCTTCTTAAACTTTTGTCGAATCCTTTCCTCCCTCTACCCCTTTGTTGGTTTTGTCCCATATTTTTGTTCTATTCTTGGCCTTTGGGTTGCTCCTTGTTGGGGCTTTACTTTGTTTCTTGTTAGCTATGTTCCTGTGTTTCGACTTTACAAATCCATCCTCAGCCTGATGTGGTTTGGTGCCTTCCGCTTCTTGTTTTTTATTGAGAGGACATTCTCTGATTAGGTTTCCATGTTCGTGACATCTTCTACATCTGAAGGGGATCTGCTCGTAGTCTATATTTTTTATCCATTCTTCATCCCTAAATTCCAGACTTATGGCTTCTGGGAGTAATCCCAACACATCCATCTCTATGCATATTCTTGCATAGGATGTATATCTCCCTTTTAAGGTGGCTTATGAAGTCTTCACATATTTTCCCAGTTTGTTCCCTATTGCTTCGAAGGTAGAGGATAGCCATTAATCTAGCGACAAGGAGTAAAATCTCAGCCAGACAAGTACATTTTTGAAAGTTTCTTTTTCTGGGAAGAAATTTTCCTTCCAAGGTCACATGTACAATCCTGCTGAGGCGTGGAAGTATGCCCCCCCCTCAAAAACCTTATCATTGTCTTCCAGGTTCATGAATATTGTTGTGAAGAAGAATTTCGAGCCTAGGTGGAGCTCCACTTCTTCGCTTGGCTTCCAGTGATATTTAATCCAGTTGCGCAACATTCTTTCTATGGGCCACAAACCCATAAACTTGGAGATTAGCACATGCGTCTTCATCTGGTCCCTGTAGAGTTGTGTTTGTGGATCCTCTAGGATTACCTTGGGTATCATTTTTTTTTTAGGTTTACACGGGTTGCACCCTTCTGCCCCATTGGGCCTCATTGTTTCTTGTGCCGCACTCTGAGTTTCCCTGGCTTCTTCCCCCATGCAATCTCTTTTTCCCTAGTTCCTTTCTTGACTCTTTGCCAGATCTGGTCCCGAGGTGCTTGTCATTGGTGCCTTGAAACCTACGCCTCTTTTCCCTTTCCCCCTGTCCACCACTACCTTCTTGTATGAGGGGGTTCCATTACCCCCCCCTTTGGTACTCATGATGTCCTCTGCTATGGCCGCGCCTGCCAAACCCTAGCTTGCAGTTGCTCCAAACCCTAGTAGTCTCGTCCATGTTGGGAAAAAAAAAGGTATGCAGGCTTGGCCCAGTTAATATTTGTTCCGCGACTAAACCACGTCCTTGCTCGGGTTTGAGCACAAGACCTAACCTTCGTTGCAAGAATGAATTTACCATCCAGCCGCCTCCGCTAACCTTACTACTCGTAAGGAATTCATTTGAAATGTTTTTCCATATAAATAAAACACTTTAAGAATGAAGAGAAGTGGAGGCAAGTGTTTTTAGGTCACGTGAGTGGAGACAAGTGGTTCTAGGTCAAAGTAGTGGAACTATTGTGTAGCCATTTAGGATTCTACATTGATTAAACCTAAAAAAACCTAAAACAACTCGTTTATGATTACAAGTGTATTGTATTTGAGAATATAAGAATCATACCATTCTATTTTTGCGATTAAATAAATTTTTACAGTTTGGGTGAATAAGTGGCATTAATTGTTGAAGATAACTCTTTCCTAATTGTTTGAGACACACTCTCATGTTTAAAATGCAGTTACATATTTATATTCAAAGGGTAGTATGACTTGTGATGTTATTGTTGGTCTTAGAGATGTTGCATTTTCAAATTGTGATAATAAAGTTTGTTAGGAAATTTCACATTTAATTATGATTTAAATGATTTTTTTTTATTTTTTATATACGATATTACAAAATATATTAATACCAACAAATTAATAAAGACAATTAATAAAAAATAAAACAATGCATGCTTGATTGTTTTTTTTTGTTTTTTACCAAGTAACATGTCTCGATGGAAACTGCTCGGGCACTTCCCCTCATTCTGAGGATGGTACCCATGGTAAACCCTATATTTTTTAAGGCATGAGGCCAAGACAACAACTCATGAATCTGTCATATATAGCTCATCTACAATTGTCTCATTAAGAACAAATATGTCACAAAGTGGGATTTGAACCTAGGTGGGGAGGGTAACAAATATTCCTCACAAGCACTTGAGCTACACCAAATTGAAAAGCATGCTTATAATGAAAATAAAAAGAAAAATCCCCCGGATGGGGTGGTATTGCGGGCCACTTGGCCAGATGTGGGTGAAGGGGGAGGCCAGCGGAGCACGGAGCCATGTGCTCGGCTCGTGCCCCACGTAGCCACCACCCCCGGGCTTTAACTCGCATTCAAAGTGGATGACAGAAGCATTAATTCCACTCCTCTCGACCGCCTCTATGCATAGCGCCATGCAGAACCCATTCGGCAATCTCGCTTGGTGGTGTGGCTTCGATTTCGGCTCTACATTTTTCATGGTTTTTCGGGCAGTTCTCTTCTTACATCTTGGCTTTGCAGATCCTCTGCAGAAGCCGAGTCTCGCCATGCCTCGTAAACCCATGCGTCCACGTCGGGGCTCTCCATGGCACCCACGACGCCCCCGCACATCCTCCTCGCCCTCTGGTTCTTCCACTCCAGGTCTGGACACCATGGCTGTTGTTGACACTTCCTGAACACCAGCATGGCCTTCTCCCCAGGTCAAGATTTCCTCCTCTCCTCCGGCCTCACGCCACAGTCGACCTCGCCACAATTTAAAGACGCCTTCTCCCACTCTGCCGCGTGAACACTCCGCCATTCTCCATGACTTAGTTTTCGATCTCCGTGAGGGGGTGAATGATCTCCAGTTCCGGGTCCAACAGATGGAGGGACGCCTCTCTGTACTCCTCCAGCTCCTAGCCACTCCCCCTCCAGCCGCTCCTGAGTATTCTCGTGATGCTTCCGAGAACTCCAGTGGTCAGGCGAGCAGTCAGCAACACGCTTCCACCGAAGAAAGTATGCCATCCGAGGGGAAGGAAGGAAATCCAGAAACCATGAGTGCTCTCGCGCATAAGGCGACTTTGGCAAGCATTGAAGGAGGAGACGACACTGCAGTTTCGGTAGCGGCAGTAGAAACCAGGGACAGCAGCATCCAAGGGCCCGAAGACAAGAGCCACGGCGCAACGGACATGCAATGGACCGGCGGGACACCTGCCATCGAGGAACCCTGGCCTGGCATCTTGCCCGAGTATGTTCCAGATTATACTATACTTGTCCCATACTTTAGTTCTAGTGGCTCTCATGGTAGTTGAAAGTCTAGTTTTCTATAGCACTGTTAGGAATTTTTTTTGCTACTTGCTATATACGGTTGGCTGAACTGGTTTCTCCTTACGGAGCAGTTCAGTAATTACAACCGAATAACTCTGTTAATGTACTCTGGATCTTGGTTTTGAGAAGGACTCTTATATTTAATACAAACTCTTACTTATAAAAAAAAAGAAAATAAAAAGAAAAATAACTCTTAAATAAACATTGTGGCTTGATACAGACTTTGGCAGGGTCATATTTTTTCCTATGCTCTACTTTGTTATGTTTCCCTTTACTATGGCTCATTTATGGAACAAAAAAACTATTACAATAGGAAACAAATCCTTTCCTCCCCTCACAATTCTTATCCATTAGGTTTAAGGTTTTGGATCCCCTCCTTTTGATTAAGGTTAGGGTTTTGGATCCTCTAAAACGAGCTTAGAGTGGAATACATGGATAGCTCCACACATGTGAGTAATAAAAGATGGTGTGGCCTTCATACAATAATGTGATGGGTAAAACAATGACCAACTTGTTGAGATAAATTCTCATATGAACTCAATTTCAAATGTACAACACGTATTTTGAAAGTCATTGATGAATTCTACATTTAAAAAAGTTGAATTGTCCTCCTTTTTGCTATTATGGACCCAAAAAATTATTTAAGGCATGAAATGAACCCTAAAAGTTTAAGACCCTGAATTTTTTAATTGAGCATCTATCTTAAGATGGCCCTGCCAAAGCCATAATTTTAATTTTCCACTCCATATATAACCAAGAAGGAAATAAATATATATTAATCTATTTTGGATCACACATTCTCTAGATACAAGGGTTAAATGAAACATTTGTAATGTTTTATATATGAATAATGATGGTTGATCTCTGAGATCACTCTAAATTACTTAGAACCCACTATTAGAAATGGAAGGAAAATCTTATATGTTGCTTATGAGGGGAAAAAAACATGTCTTGGGAAGAACCAATGGTTTATATGTATAAACCATGGTTACGTGTACAAGAACCATTTGTATCATGGATCAATGAAAAAATTCATGGTTTAAACATCAACCCCACGATTTAGTCCATATAAAACATTTATACCACCCCTAATCTATGGAATTGGTCCCATAATCCCTCTTATGATTCATGCATTTAATTGACTATAAATCATGAAAACCCTCGATATCCCTTATCATGAACACGTGAGTACTCAACATGATCTATCACAATAAATATCATTCCCTGTCACACTATGTTAGATCACAACCCATATGCTTGATCTACAGTGTCATTGATTCTTCTTTGGCATTGCATCCATGTGGTATTACCAACATATCAACATTTATATTGTAACAAGAATGTGTTTGTTCTATCATTAAAGTCACTCAAAACAAAAATATCAACTTTAGTTCTTAGTGTTAGAAATGTTAATGAAAAATCTATGCATTATATTGAGAGTCCATATATTTTTGAAGCTTTCAATGCATAAGTTTGTAAGAGGTTTGTTGTTTGTTGTAGGTGCATGCACTACAAGAAAAACACCACCTAGCAGAGGTTCTTGCTGAGGTTTTTAGTTCTACAAGATTGAGAAAAATTATTAAAAAAACTTCTACTAAAATCTTTGCTATTGATAAGAGAGATTTTAGGGGTGATTTGAACATCCTACCTCACTAAGAAACTAACATTATTTATAATTTCATGTATGATTTGTGTTCTCCATATTTATGATGCTCATTAATTTAAACTTTTCAACCAAGGTGTCATGTCCTTTGCTAAATATTTTGGTCCATGTTAATATGACTTCCTTTTGTGGGTCCACATTTTGGTGATTATGTTTTAATTGCTAACTTACTAAAAGTCTAAATCACATCTTTGATAAATTTCATGTATGATTTGTGTTCTCCATATTTATGATGCTCAGTAATTGAAACTTTTCAATCAAGGTGTCATGTCCTTTGCTAAATATTTTGGTCCATGTTAATATGACTTCCTTTTGTGGGTCCACATTTTGGTGATTATGTTTTAATTGCTAGCTTACTAAAAGTCTAAATCACATCTTTCATTGAAAATTTCATTTTGTGTTATTATGATTTCATTTTTATGTTAAATTGTTGTAAAAAGTATATATATATATATATATATATATATATATATTTCACATTAACAACCATGTTGAACAATAAAACAATTATGAATTATTATGCAATTCATCACTCCTTGTTCTAATTTCTTCCTCACACTGTTATGACTCTATCTATCTATGTTAAAATTAAATGAAAGACTAAACCAAAGAGTATAGTAATCTTACATGTAATCTTACATGAGGAGCAATTTGGAAACATTAAAAAAGGTAGTTAATGAAACACTACACAATCTACAAGTACCAAAATATTTGTGAATCTTGCAATATGAATAATTTTAAAATATAAAATACAATGGTGGTTATGAAGCATTGTACCATTTTTTATTTTTTTTAAACTAGCATACCTTTCCTTCCTTATTTTGGTACTAACATCATTATTGTATTATTGTTTTGTGATACCTTCTTAATTACAAGTTTATTGGTTCTTATTTCTATACTGTTCTTTATGATGTTGTCTTAATTACAAGGTTATTAACTCCTTACTCTATTTACACCATTGATTGTTTTGTAATGCATTCTTAATTAGAGGAGTTTTGACTATCGTTTGTTATCTTTACATCATTGTTGTCTTTGTGATACCTTCTTAATTACAAGATCGTTAAATCCCCTTAGTAATACCATCAAAATCAATATGAAAGTTAGCTTCCTCGCTTTGGTACCAATATCAACAACAATCCAAAAGCTTATTTTATTGTTATGTTACTAAGATTGATACCAATCCAAAATTCTATTTTCTAGCTAGCTTGTGTGTTTTTGCTAGCTTCCAAAATCTAGCTAGCTTGTGTGTATTTTGTTTGATTTTAAGATTGTTATATTTTCTAGCTAGCTTGTGTGTTTTTGCGTTTTACAGTCTTTGTATTTTTAGACAGTCATTAATAGAATCTGAGCTTTATTATAATAATGAGTTCCTTGCCATATCTCTATGTATTTCCTTGTTATATCTTTGTTATATTTCTACCTTCATATCGTTCTCAAAATAATCTGGATCATAAGCATAGCATGTGCAAATGATGTAAGGTCACTATTAAGAACCATTATTCATTTTCAAGTATTGATTATTTATTTGATCAACATAAAGGTGTGAATGTGTTCTCTAAGTTCACTACAAGGAGACACCTTGTAACAGAGGTTTTTGCAAAGGCTTTTAGTGTTACAATATTTGGAAAAAAATTCAAAAAAAACTCTACTACAACCTTCGCTATTATAAGCAAAGGTTTTAACAGATGTTCCATATAACTAAAAAAAATTGGGTGGGTGGAAGTTGTAGTGGAAGTTTTTTTTTCCAGTGCTTTTATTGGTAACAAATGCACCCGTGAATTTTAATTAAGATTCACTAACGTGTTCTTACAAAACACACATTGGTGTGTTTTCAAGTAACATGCACCAATGCACACACATAATCACAAAGCACAAACACTCTTAAAAATATTGTGCATTAATACCATATTTTATGTTATATGAAATATCGATGCTTTATTGTTATTGTATGCCCCAATGTGTGTTGTTGTTTTATGCAGCAACAATGCTCGTACAAATAGTATGCTCTAGTGCTCTTATAGATGGTATCACATGTGCCTTTATTACCACATGCACCGAAGGATAATGAAATTTCCATAAATTGAGGTGAGATGTCGACACCATTTTTTGTTACTAAGAACAAGTGCATATATGATAATTAAAGCATCGGTGCATATATCATATACAAAATCGTCTGTGTGTATATCATACACAAAAGCACCAATGTGTATATGTTATATAATGAACCAGTGTGTATGTTATATTTAAAGCTTCAGTGCATGTTGTCAAGAAATGAGAAACACTTCCACACTAAACCTAGTAGAAGAGAAGAAGAATTTAATCAAGAATGAAAATGAAAAAGCAATCACACAATACACAGAGATTTTATCCTGGAAAACCAATATTCCTTAAGCGTTCTACTCTCTTGTTGTCTTATTCAATCTGAATAAAAGGTTACATGTCTAACCTTGGTCCACACCTACGACAAAATCGACATCATACCCTCTTGTGTGTGAAAGAATAACCTTGTAGCCAATCCAACTTACATATGCATGACCAAAAACCTACATGTAAAGATTTCTCTAAAGACCAGCTATTCTACGGTTCATTGATTATCATTAGCCTTTACGTCCATACAACACACCTCCTGATAGGATTTACAACATGAAAAACCCTAAATTCTTGGCACCCAAAAATAGATACAGATTCACGAAAATCATTTGCTACAAATCTCGCAAATCTTGGGATTTTGTTATAGCTGACTCTAAGTCGGATTGCCATTTAACTACCAGTCGGCCTTCATTCAATCTTCAGTTAGTCGCCACATGCTTGTATGTCAACCTCTTGTTGGTTGAACTCTTTGACTTATTGTCGATGCCTTTAACTTGTCGAACCGCCTCGACCTTTGACTTCTACTTTACCCTATCGACTAACCTCGACCTTCGACTTGTTATTGATCTACCTCAACTTTTGACTATTATTCAGTTCACCTTGAATAGACTTTCACTGCAAAGAATATAACAATCTAACATTCTCCCACTTTTAGTCTTCATTGTTGAAACCATCATATTCCTGAACTTTCATTCACAGACCCGGGGAAGAAATTCCCATTGCCTCTATGCACCAAGATAAATTAACAACACTCACAGGCTTGGTCAATGAGTCTTCTATGTTTTCCAACGTGTCTACTTTCTCCAATAGAACCTCGTTACTTTCCACCATATCTCTTAGGAAATGGTATTGTACATCAATGTGCTTAGTCTTCAAATGATAAGCATGGTTCTTTGCTAGAAATATTGTGCTTTGAATGTAACAACTTACCTTCATAGCTCTCTGCTCAAACCTGATTCCTGAACACAACCTTTGCAACCATACTTCTTATTTTCTTCCATGAGTGGCCACCATGTATTTATTTTCTGTTGTTGAAAAGGCTACGACCTCCTGTCGTTTACTCATCTAGCTTATTGCTCCACCGAAAATATTGAAGACATATGTGTTGGTTGACCTCCGTCGATCCAGATCTCCAACCTAGTTAGCGTTGACAAATCCATGTACATTTACTTTAACATTGACACTTCCAGGTTTTCCTTGGTATCATATAGCATAATATTTCGTTCCACACAAATACTTGAATACTCTCTTGACAATTGTCTATTTATCCTTTCCAGGTGTCGACATGTACCCGCTCAATACTCCCACTACATGGGAAATGTCTAGTCGAGTGCATACAATCGCATAAATTAGACTACCAACAACACTTGCATAGGGAACATGTGGCATGTCCTTTATTTATTCATGTGTCTTTGGAAACTGTTCAATAGTTAGCCTTGCTCCCATGAGAATTGGCACCTTCACTGGTTTGAAATCCTGCTTGTTGAACTGTTTCAATATACTTCGTCTGATTCAACCGGATATTTCTAGTGGCTTGATCTCTCTTAATCTTCATTCCCAGAATGAATTTATCTACACCGAAATCATTCATGTCGAACTTTGAGGATAGATGTGTCTTCACCTCCTTTATTGCATCCATATTATTTCCAATCAATAACATGTCATTGACATACAAAGCTACATATATGAAATTACCACCTTCTTTGGAATATATGCAATGATCAGCTTTGCTTCTCGTAAATCCCAAACTAAGGATGTATGTGTCGAAATTATGGTATGACATCATTGGTGATTGCTTTAGATCGTAAAGGGATCTTTTCATATTTCACACCAACTCTTGCTTTCCCTTTACTACAAATCCTTCAGGTTATTTCATGTAGATTTATTCTTCCAGGTCCCCATGTATCTTCACATATTCTATTTCCATATTGAATGTTGGAGTGACAAAAATTAGTACTCTAATGGAATTTAATTTTGCAACATGGGAAAAAAATCACCGAAGTCGACTCCCTTGACTTGGGAATAACCTTTTGCTACCAGTCTAGCATTGAAATTCTCGACTTGTCCTGCAACATTCATATTCTTCTTGAAAACCCATTTTCTACCAATAGAATTTCTTCCACTAGGTAACTTAACTAAATCCCATGTCTCATTTTTTTGCAAGGATTCCATCTCTTTGGCCATGTCATACTTCCATAGTTTACCCTCTACCGAGTTGACTGCCTCATCGACCAACTTGGGCTCATCGTTGATGACAATTAACATGAATGCGGAATGGAAGTCGAGAGGGATATACATTTCAACTTGTTTTCTTAATCTTTCTAACGTCCTTATCACTGGATTCTATTGTTCCACCTCTTCCTTAGATTAAGTCGAATCATATGAGTCATCTTCTTCATTCCTCAATTCAAACCACACCATCTCAGGATTATTCTTGGTCTAAAAAATTTCCTCAGGCTCAGAATTACCTCTGACTTCTCTGAAGACCACATCTCGACTATACACTATTCCCCTTGATGCAGGATCCCAAAGATTATTTCCTTTCATTCCTTCTTTATATCCAATGAAAATACATTTGACTTCCTTCTTGTCCAACTTTCTCCTCTTTTCCTTGGGAACATGCATAAATGCATCACAACCAAATACTTTGATATGTGCAACCGAAGGCTTCTTACCCAACCATACCTCATGTGGAGTTGTGTCGACTAGTGCAAACAAAGGAGACATATTCACAAGATATATTGCAGTGTCAACTCCCTTCGCCTAGAATTCCTGTGTGCACCCAACACCACTAAGCATGCTCCTTTTCTTATCCATCAACATTATGTTCATTCTCTCGACAAATCCATTTTTTATGTGGGGTATATGGTGTGGTATTTTTTTGTTCTATACCATACTTCTTACAAAACTGATCAAATTATTTTCCACAGAATTCACCACCATTGTTAGTTCTCAACACCTTAATATTCTTATATGTTTGGTTTTCTACAAGAGCTTTAAACTCTTTAAATTTCTCGAAAACCTCTGATTTATTCCTCAGGAAATATATCCACATCTTCTTGGAAAAATCATCTATGAAGGATAAATAATATAAAGATCCACCAAGTGAAGGCATTGTAACCGAGCCAAACATATCACTATGAACCAGTTATAGAATCCCCTTTTCCTTTGTCGCTCCAGATGGGAACCTCACCTGACTTTGTTTTCCATATATGCAATGTTCACATAAGTCGACTTCTAAACCACATTCATAAAAACCTCTAGCCATACTTGTGTTTTGTATAGCTTGAAGTCATTTTTAGTCAATGTGTCCCATCCTCTCATGCCATAGCCTGGTTGGGTTGATTTTATCATGTCTTGTCGAGTCGGTTTGTATTGAGTCATCCCAAGTTGATTCGAGTTGAGTCAAAGTTGAGTCGAATTCAGGAGCCATGATGTTGTTGTATCCAGTTGAGTTGACATTCCCTAACAACTTGTAGAGGGTTCCAATCTAAACTCCTTTCATTAATACCATCACACCTCTGACCATCTTGCATGAATCCTTCTGAAAAAAAGTGTGTACTCCAACATCACTCATCTTACTGGAAGATATCAGATTTCTTGCTAAAACAGGAATGTGTAGCACACCTGGAAGGGTTCTTTTCCTCCCATCCTTTAGTATCAATTGAACTCTTCCTCCTCCAACAATTTTGGTTTCCGAGTCGTCCCCCAAGAACACATCACCTCCATCATATCGTTCATACTCGCATAACCATTCTCTATGTGGTGTCATATGATAGGATTCTCCTGAGTCGATCAACCAAATACCTTGATCCAACTGTTTATTGGTCGACACCAGGTACACATCGCCTCCCTTATTTGGGGTCATCTTTCTCTCAGTCAACTACTTCTCGTTGGATCCCATATTGACTTCCATCACCCTCAACTTACAACCCTTTTTGTAATGCCCAACTTTACCACATTTCCAACATTTTCTTGTCGACCGAAATGGGGATTTAGATTTAACCTTCAACTTAGAATTTATATCGGAGAATTTGACTTTATCTCTTTCAATCGGTTGACCTCTCACCACTAAAGAATCTTTAGTTGATCCTTCCATGTTCTTTCTTCTCATTTCTTCTGACAGCAGAGAAGCAACGCGTCTTCTAAGGATAGTGTGGTTGTATTAATCCCTATAGCCACGACTAATTTATCCTAGGAGTAAAGAAAATAACATAATATGCTTATACACTTCTCCTCCCCAGTGATTTTAATATCCACAAATCATAACTGGCTTAAAATGGTGTTAAATGAATTTAAATGCTCAGTCATCAAACTGCCATCACTCATTTTCAGAATGTACAATTTATTTATGAGAAACAACTTATTTACCAGATATTTTGACCAGTATAAGCTTCCCAACTTGTCCCATAGTTTCTTGGATGAATCTTCAACTGATATATTTAGCAGTACCAAATCTGCAAGACAAAGTCGAATCATACTTCTTATTCTTCTTTTGAGTTTATCCCATTCTTCCGTCGACATGGTTGTTGGTTGGGTACCTGGACAAACCGATGTACATTGTTATCGATCTAAAAGAATATCTTCCATTTTAAGCTTCCAAAGCTCAAAATTCTAGCCATTGAATTTTTCTATCTCTATTCTTGAACTACTCGTCATTCTTTACCATGATCTTTAACACAATTTGTGACTTACAACTCTTATTGTACCTAGGGTTTATTTCTCAGATTCAATATTGGTAAATCAAGATCTGATACACACGTAAAAGAAAAACACAGCTATGATACCACTTGTCATAAAATGAGAAACAATTCCGCATTAAACCTATCATAAGAGAAGCATAATTTAATCAAGAATGAAAACATGCCTAATTGATTCATTGATTATCGATTAGCCTTTATGGCCTTACAACATGCCTCTTTATAGGCTTTACAACATCCAAAACCCTAAATACTTGGCGCCCAAAAACAATTACAAATCCATGCATATCATTGGCTACAAATCCTACAAATCTCGGGATTTTTTTACAGTTGACTCCAAGTCGAATTACCAGTCAACCTTCATTCGGTCTTCAGTCGATCGCCACATGCCTGCCTATCGGCCTCTTGTTAGTTTACCTCTTCGACTTGTTGTTGATTCCTTTACCATAACAAACCACCTCGACCTTCAACTTCGACTTTACCCGGTCGACTAATCTCGACCTTCGACTTTCTATTGATCTACCTCGATTTTTTACCATCAATCAATTCACCTCAACTAGACTTTCACTGCAAAGAATATAAAAATCCAACACATGTTTTATCTATAAATCGTTGATTTGTATATTATATATATAGCACCGGTGAGAGTAGTCATACGTTATATCGCTTAAAATAATAAATATAATAAATCATACATTTTGTCGCTTAAATTAACAGTGTGTTTTCACAATTGTTAGCATCGATGCTTATATTTAATTAATGGGCACCAATGCATATTGATAAAACCACACCATCGTTTATTTTATGGCACACGTCGTTTTGTGAGTTCAAAAGAATACAATGCACTGACATGTAAATATTTTAATTAATTGTTTTTTTAACAAATTTTTCGATGATGGGATTATTGGTAAGGATTGTTTAGAACTCCATAGAGCTAAAGTTGACTATTTTAAGAAGAGAGTGGAGTGTTTGAATGATGCGGTTGTGGTTAGAATCATTCAACGTGAGAAAATTCTTATTGAGAACCATTATTCCTTGTCAAGGATTGATGATTTATTTGATCAACATAAATGTGTGAAAGTGTTCTCTAAGTTCATTACAAGGAGAACACCTTGTAGCAGAGTTTTTTAGTGTTACAGGATTTGAAAAAAAATTCAAAAAAACCTCTGCTAAAACCTCTGTTGTTATAAGAAAAGGTATTAACGAATGTTCCATATAACCAAAAAAAATAGGGTGCGTGGAGGTTTTTTTATCAGTGATTTTATTGCTAACAAATGCACCAATGCCTTTTGATTAACACACAATGGTGTGTTCTTATGAAACACACATTGGTGAAACACACATTGGTGTGTTTTTAAGTAACATGCACTAGTTCACACACACAATCACAAAGCACCAATGCTCTTAAAAATGTTATGCATTGATACCATATTTTATGTTATATGAAACATCGATGCTTTATTGTTACTATATGCTCCAATGTGTGTTTTTCTTTATGCAACAACTGTACTCGTATAAACATTACACTTTGGTGCTCTTATTGATGGTCCCACCTGTGCCTGTATTACCACATGCATGGAAGGATAGTGAAATGTCCATAAATTGAGGTGAGGTGTTGGCACTATTTTTTTTTACTAAGAAGAGATGCATATATGATAATTAAAGCACCAATGTGTATATCATATACAAAATCATTAGTGCACATATCATACACAAAAGCATTAGTGCCTATATGTTATCTAACGGACGAGTTTGTATGTTATATATAAAGCATCGGTGCATGTATTATTTATAAAGCACCAGTGCATATATTATATCTAAAGTATCAGTGAGAGTAGTCGTACGTTATGTCACTTACAATAATAAATATAATAAATTGTACATTTTTTTTCTTAAACTAACAATGTCTTTTCACAATTGTTAGCACCGATGCTTCTATTTAATTAATGGGCACCAATCCATATTGATAAAAACACATCGTCGTCTATTTTATGACACACATTGTTTATTGAGTTCAAAATAATATTTTGCATCGATATGTAAATATTTTAATTAAATTTTTTTTTTACAAATATTCTATTAATTATCGCAAAATCAAATAATTTTTTTATTTAATATTTTTTTGCATTTTTTTTATTTCATTTTGATATAATGATTGCATTAATGCATTATCCAACGATGAATCCTTCACCTTGAATGCAAAAGTGTATTGATGGAAACAAATCTTGTTTCAAAAGGGGGAAAGAATCTCATGAGGTGATATGTGACTCGTGAGATGGGTGATTCATCTCTATGTGAGTGTTACACATTATTTTGGTCATCTTAGTGATTCATTGACAACATGTGTTCATGTTCTCAAAAGATCCTTTCTTCATGAGGAAAGTGATTGACTTTCTCTTATCAAAAAACTTATTAAGGAGGGTTGTCACAGGTTGCATCATAAGCAGGGTGCGATGATGCATGGTCGTTGCACTCTGTCCTAAAACCGGTTTGCAACGTCTCTGCATGTTGCTCTAAATCTAGGGTGTGACGATGTCAAAAGGCTAAGAAAAAGTCAAGCTTCACAAAATTTCTAGAAGGGGGTCTTCTAGAAGATGAGGTGGCATCTGTATGGTTGGGATCCTACTCACTTCTCTGATTTGGTGGGATCATCCTAATCTCTTTAACCATCTCTCTTTCCCCTATATAAAGAGGGATTTCTCATGGAGAAGGCTAAGGTTGATTAAAGCAATATTATTATTAAATAGGCTAAGAATTTGATGAGGAGTTATACTTTAGTTCATACTTGAGGGCTTCATTTCAGTTTATCAAGTCATTGTCGATCTTCTTTATTCAAGGTTGAAGCAAGTGTGTGTGTTGGAGCAAAGGGTCATTAGAAGGGGACCTTGCAACATCAAGGCTTTTGTTATAATCTCCACTTTCACTTTAATATAATACAATGATATGTTTCTTTCCCATAAAACTTATCTCGTTTTATTTTATGATTCCTTGATCACATACATAGGTTCTCTTTGAGTATGCTATATTGCTTTCACTTTGATTGGCTTGTGTTCCCTTGTAGATCCAATATCACAGGGGCACTGGAGTGGAGCTAGGACAACGACGACAAGAGGAAACAATATTTAAACGGTATGTTTCCCATCTCTTGTTTGTTAGCAAACTCAATGATGAGAGCTTAGGGAAGTGTCATATCCTGTTCTGTTTTGTTCTAGATCTAGGTGGATCTAGGGAGATCTTTTTATGTCTGCATTTACTGATAAGTCCCATAACAAAATGTCGTCACAGGCTGCATCATAAGAAGGGTGTGACTATGCCCGGTCGTCGCACTCTATCCTAAAACTGGTTTGTGATGTCTCTGCATGCTTCTCTAAAGCTAGGGTGCGACAATGTCAAAAGGCTAAGAAAAAGTCGATCTTCACAAAAGTTCTAGAAGGGCATCTTCTAGAAGATGAGGTGGCATCCGTATGGTTGGGATCCTACTCGCTTCTCTGATTTGGTGGGATCATCCTAATCTCTTTACCCATCTCTCTTTCCCTTATATAAAGAGGGATTTCTCATGGAAAAGGCTAAGGTTGATTCAAGCAAGATTATTATTGAATAGGCTAAGAATTGGATGAGGAGTTCTACTTCAGTTCATACTTGAGGGCTTCATTTCAGTTTATCAAGTCATTATGGATCTTCTTCATTCAAGGTCGAAGCAAGTGCGTGTGTGTTGGAGAAAAGGGTCATCGGAAGGGGACCTTGCAACATCAAGGATTTGGTTGTAATCTCCACTTTCACTTTAATATAATACAGTGTTATGTTTCTTTCCCATCAAACTTATCTCGTTTTATTGTATGATTCCTTGATCACATACATAGGTTCTCTCTGAGTATGTTATATTGATTTCACTTTGGTTGGCTTGTGTTCCCTTGCAGATCCAATATCACAAGAGCACTGGAGTGGAGCTAGGACAACAACGACAAGAGGAAGCGATATTTAAACGCTATGTTTCCCATCTCTTGTTTGATAGTAAACTCAATGACGAGAGCTTAGTGAAAGTGTCATATCATGTTTTGTTTTGTTCTAGATATAGGTGGATCTAGGGAGATCTGTTTATGTCTGCATTTATCGATAAGTCCCATAACAAAATTGGAGACCATACTGGGGAGACAACCTCCTTTCGATTTTTTTCTTCCCATTTTCCTTTAGCCTGCCTTCCTCTGATCATTTTCATTCTCTGATTCTATGGGTGATCCATCTAGACTCCCTGGGTCTAGAATTTACTTTAGATTTTTTGTCTTTCTTCCAAATTTTTCAAATTTATAGAGATCGTCACACTGTACCTTAATGACAGCCTGTGACGACCCTAAGATGTCGCCCTTTTCTTATCCAATCCAGTGTGACAAAGACGCACACTGCTCTGCCAGTGGCCTGCGATGACCCTTGCTCGTCGCACTGTGTCCCATACCCAGCTTGCAACGACACCTATAGGTTTTGATGGAGTGAGTCATTCTATTTTTTACCACCCAAATTTGTCTTAGAAGCCTGGGGTGAACTTCCTATTCCCATGTTTGATTGATTCCTGAGTTTAAAGCTTGCTTCTGGTCAGTTTTCAGTGATTGAAAGTCTTTCTTTGAATTTTGCAAGTTTTTTCTTTTGCTCATTGTCACAAGGATATAATCTCAGATCTTCATCTGGGTGCTTGTTTGAGAAAGCATCTTTGGTTTGTTTTGAGTTTGGATTCATTTTGTTTGTCAAATTGTTTGTTGATTGAGAAACATTTTTTTCTTGCTTATGTTAAAAAAAATTTCTTGTCTTGTCGTTTTCAATTGTATTACGAAGTTGATTTGGGAATTGTGTTGAGAATGTATGGATTTTCTTAGATTACATTTTATTTCCATTATCACACCTATGATTTTGTCATGGAAAGGAAGAACCGAATTCATTTATTCTTTTTAGTAATCTCTTATAAGAAGATTTTTACATTCGAAATATTTATAAAGAGAAGAATTTGGAAAATTTGTAGTTCATGATTGTTTGCGATTGTGTTCGTTTGAAATTAAGAAATTGTAATTGGTAGCTTGTTGTACTTCAAAATAAATACCTTCTCCTTACTATAACTAGAGTTCATTGAACTGAAAATTGCACATTCATCTCTTTTTGCATTTCATTGGGTCAAGGTAACAACATCAACAGTTTCACTTCAATCTCCCTTTTTGAGTAAGCAACAGCCTCTAAAACACACCGCAAATTTAAAATTTATTCATAAATTTTATTTTCTAGGGATATTTTGCACCAACATTAGATAGGGTAGTGCTTTGGAATATATTGTGAGGCACACTCTCCAAAGCATCAAAACACACAATAATATCTTGTGATAGGGAGAGTTCAAATCCAATTGCTACAATTTGTCCTAGGAATCCCTTCTCACACAAGGGTCAAACCTGAGGTCGCATTAAGACTAGCAGAGTTACTCACCTTGCTTTGTTGGTCTTGGTGTACATATTGCGCTTATTATGGGGGTTGCTTGAAGGTATACCCACAATGATGAGTGGAATCCTTTCAAGTTGATTTTGGGCTAGATACCCTGCCTTTGCGCATGGATCAGACTGTCATCTGTTTCCCCAGGCATCACTGTTGTAGTTGGTAACCTTAGTAGCTTATATCTTTAGGGTCTTTACATAAGGTGACTGTGGAGGGGCAAGTATTCACAGTGCTTATAATTGACATTGGCCAAACTCACTCAGGCTCCTTAGAGGGTATACCCACGATTATGTGTGGGAGCTTGCACCAGGGTGTAAGTCCGTTAAGCAGGTCATCAATGTAAATTTTCCACCCTCTTGTCCCAGCCCTTTCTTGTCTTGACTTTGTGACGTTGGATTTCATCACCAACTAGTGACTTTGAAATAAGAAGGTTTGTTTTCTTGGTTTGATTCTTAGATTTTATTAGTGAGTGTTGTTCGTTTTCTCTAGTTGGACATATATTTTTTCCGTTCTTTACTCAGTTCAGCCAACATCAGCCTTCGTCGTTCACATAGGATGCAAGGGATACCCCAAAAAGATACGTAAGGCTACCAACCTTTGCTTCCTAATTCACTAGAAGGCTCTCCAGAGGGAGTAATCAACCATGAAGTTGCTTCTGAAGTTGGAAGCACACACTCTTTGGAAAGGTTTCGAATTGTTTTGGACTCCTTAGAGGCTTTCCACCTCCCTATCAATCCAAAATTGAGTGTTTCATGAAATCCACGTATACCTTGAGTGAATTCATCTAGAGAAATTATTCTTGTTGATGATACTGAAGTACCTATCAGACCTAGCGCAAAATCTAGAGTAGAGGATCCACTTTTTCAAAGTGAATCATTTAGGACTCTGACTCACACTGTTGGAACTTCTGATTTTGGTTTCATCCCTTTGATAGTACATGATCTGTACGATAACCTAGGAGCGAGTCCTAATCAACCTATAACATCACAAATTCTTGAGACATATGTTACCTATACAGTACCCTTAGACCACTTTATTGGTACTACCATGTAATGTTCCCAAGCCATTATTCCAGGAACATCACGGTTTTGGTGTCTTTTTAAACTTTTACTAGTTGTGGTATTTCGTCAAACACTTTGTTGATTTACTTGTTTGTATGTGTTTACTTGCAGGTTGGCCTCTTGATTTCGGCCTTAGGGTTTTAGTGGATTATTTATATGTGTGTTGCAACAAATAACAAGAAGATACAATCATGGAACATACCTCAACCATATGCAAGATCAATAAGATGATAGACAAGCCAAAACACTGCATATTTGATTTTATTAATAATAATAGAAGAACCTGCTACAATGAAGATGTCGATCTGGAATTCTCAACAAATGGCTAAGAAGATAGACGATAGAAGCTGCTATAAAATTCTCCCCCAAGAAGACTACAAGCCTCCGAAGGATGAATACTCAATGAAGATCAAGGCAAGAGTAGATCTAGCCGTATGAAGTCCCAAATCCCTAACTGAATGATGTCACACCTTGCTGGAATGATGAAGCTCCTCAAAAATTTGTCTCTACTGCCAAAGATGCCCAATCACTCCACTAAATATGCCAAACAATACATTGGGTGATGGAAAGAACAACCCAGGTGCTCGAATCTCCAAAGCCACTCTCAAACCCTATGGAAATGACTCTCCTCCAAGGAATGGTGCACCCTCCTGGATGCCTGAAACCCTAATAATTCAGCCTCTCTCCTAGAGACCTCCAACACCTCCACCAATCCACTAGAATGATAGATCAGGGCACGATAATGAAAACCCAAGTGCTCAACTAGGCCATACACCTGCTAGACCCTTGGATCTAGCTACCCTCCAAGTAATTTTGCACCCTCCTCTTAGGGAAATCGTCCCACTCTCAATGCCAATCAATCCTCCATAAGAATACCTCCAAAAACATTCAATGATGGTGCTATGGTACCTGAAAGGAAAACCCAATACCTGGAATTCCCGAAACCTCTTCTCCTCATCTAGATCAAATCCTCCCTCAATGGATGGTGCACCCCTCTTGCTGGAAACCCTCAACTGATGCGCCCTCTCTCTATCTACACATGTAACTGATGTAGAATCCTCATGTAGCTGAGTAGATATGGAACTAGAATGGTGTGGGAGAGTATTCCATATCCGAGACCAAGCTTGGGACAAGTTAGGTGGAAGTTTTCACCATCGAATCGTCCTCTAGGGTTTGTTAAGTCAAAACCCTCAAAACCCCCAAGAGATGGGCCCTCTAGCTAAAAGCCAGATATCAAAATGATAGACATACATGAATGAATGAATAGAGGCCCTTGCCTTCCCTTTATACTTTCTTCTCACCTTCTCCCTCCAATGTGACTTTCATTTTATTAATATTCAAATAATTAATTAAATCACTTTAATTAATTAATTAACCTTTTTACCTCTGAAAAGCACCTTATCTCTCCTTGTGGCTTCCCTGGCCACTGAAAGTCACTTCTAACCATCACATCCTATAGTGTTTCTCCTCTCGATTCCAATGAGCTATTACACTGAGAGGTTACTCCAAGTAATGTGCCCAAAATGACCTCTTCAGTGAATTTAATTAACTTATAGCTCAAAATACTCAAAATCATGGAAATCGTTGGAATACAACGAAACCAAAGCCAACCTATGTGGAATGGATAATAATGATGGAATGGGATGAGCAATGCAAGTCGGAACCCAAAATTCCTCTCAATAATCCATGTACTCGCTATAACAGCCATCTGGCTACTCTGATCATCATAAGCCTCTACAATGTGATGATGTCCCGAAGTGGGGACATTACATACTAGTAGTGCCACCACTGTTTCAGGCCAGTTGTTGGTCAGTTCTCACTTGATCCTTCCTCTCCATATGACCCATTCTATGGTCCTACGAGATACCACAACTTCTACCAAAATGTGGTTGTTACCCAATCTTCGATTGGAACACCACTTCCACCTAGACCAAATCCATCACTACCTCCTAGATATTGAGCCCTGAATACTTATGTTCCTATCCCTACCCAAGTTCCATCCAAAGGTTTTAGAATTTTTGTTCCTCCTGGTTACAATAATGTTGTTGGTTGTATTCCTTCACCTACCCAGGTTCTCTCCTGGGGGCCTTACGTTCCTCCTCCACCTTTGCTTGGAGGATCTGGCCCTAGTGGCTCCAATCCTCTTGGAGGCACCAGTCTTCTTATCACTTTTGGTTAACAAATTCTTGTTGGAGGTCAACCTCAAGCTGGGGGAAAACCTCAATTTGGGAGTCAACCTCAGATTGGGTCACAATCTCAGCTTGGGGGGCAACCTCAGGATGGATTCCATAACCCGCTTTATGGAAAAAACATGCCTGGATCACAATCCCAACTTTGGAACCTTCCTTTTCAAGGAAATCCACAATCATCTAGGGGGAAACATCCTCAAGTTAACTCTTTTGTACCCCCTAACTTCAATCAACCGTATCCAGGTTCCTTAAATCCCATTTGGGGTCAAGGTGTTCAATCTAGTGTCCCTTTCCAAGGGAACCCCTCTACCCAACCCAACCTTGCGGGCTATACATCCCAAAATCCTCCATAATCGATTCTGTCAGGATTATCTAATTATTTGCAAACTGCTTATGGTCCTACTGGTATACCTACAGGGCTTCCCCCTCAAAACTACTAGTTTCAACAAGTGAACCGACAGTTGCCTTTCCTGACCACTTTGGATTTAGTTGATCTATCTAGGATTTTGAATGATCCCATCTTACATTCTCCTTATTGTCCCATCATACTGGCCAAGTTACTGTCCGACATTCCTAAATTTGATGGTCGAGCAAGAGAATATATGAATAATCATGTTATGACTTTTTATCTGTGGTGTTCATCCAACTCTTTGATGGATGACTCCACCAGATTACGACTTTTCCAACAAACTCTCACGGGTTCGGCAACAAAATGGTACACCGAGTTACCGCGAGGTTTCTTCAATGACTTTAACACCCTAGCCATGGCCTTTCTGACACATTACCAGTTGCCAATTTGATACGAGACAAGAACTGAAATTTTGAGTTCTTTCAAGCAATCCTCGTCCACTCATATTTTCGATCACATTCATGAGTGTAGGAGAAGAAGACATTTAATCAAAGTTCCTCTTCCTGATCAACTATTAGCCGATTGGTTTACCAAATCACTCATTGTACCTATTGCTCGTGATGTCGCCATGGGTGGTGTTGTCACTGAAGAGCAGGCGATTAGTTGTGCTCAATATCTCGATCTCGTTTATTCGCAAATGGGAACACTTTACGATTTGATTACTGATGCTCCTTTTCCTTCAACCAACCCTACCCTAACCCCTCCAACAACTTCTCATGTTGTTGATGGTGTGATTGACACCTTTCATGCTGAGACCCAGTCTTCGCATGCCAGTCACACCAATCCCAAATCTAATAATTCCAATGCACAAAGTACTCCTACTCCTACTCCTTCCACCGATAAGACTGTTGAAGTTAATTATATTCAATCCATGCCTACCGGGAGAAATAAAAATAAAAATAAAGGGAAGGGTAAGAATAAGGAGGAAAATAATAATAATCCACAATCTGATAAAGCCAAAACACAAATCGTTGATGAGAAAGACAAACATAAACCTCGTTATTCCTACCTTATTTGTGGTGATGATCATTACATGAAAGATTTTCCAAGATGAGTTGAGGTTACTAAGTTCCTCCAAGGGACCGGGAAGCATTCTACACCTGTCGATTTGTCACAACCTTTCCTTTCTCAATAACAATCCCAATTTGTCATTCATGAAAAAGCTACCCCTTCTACTTCATCCTATGTCCTTATGTGTACTAGTGACTCTAAAAAGAATGAAGTTGCAGTTGCAAATCGAGCCAAAGATTACTCTTTGTTAAAAGAGAAAGTCGATGATATACCACCTTCGTTGGTCCAACCTTATCCTTCAATTTCACCTCCAAACGGTCATCTTCATCTCGAAAGACAGGGTTTGGATACAGTCCTTTTCCCTCCTCCCAAGGGCGTTGTTCGAAAGTCTTTGTTCAATCCTCATGCACGTGTTGCACAAAACTACAGTATTGTAGAAGATATTGCACAAGCACCCTCTGCGATGTCAACTCTCAATGTCCTTCAAATTTTCCCTGCTCAATGGAAGGCACTATTAAATGCCATCGGTGGAATTGGTCCCACAAATACTAATTTAATAATCTTTTACTTGGAAGATCATGTTCCAAGGCTTCTTCCTCAATTAGAATTTCATATCCAAGTTGTTGTTGAAAACAAGAATATCTGTAGAACTGTTATTGACAAAGGAGCCTCGACTTGCATTATGTTCATTACTTGTTGGAAATCCATTGGCTCTCCTACCCTCACTGAATCACACAATACACTTAAGGCCTTCAATGGTACATGCTTTAAACCCTACAATGTTCTTCCCTCTTTGTCTATTACGTTGGAAGGAAAATTGGTTAATGTTTAGGTTGAGGTCTTCGATGCACCTCTTGATTATAACCTTTTACTTGGTCGTAGCTGGATTGATTCCATGCGTGCAGTTGTGTCTACCATTTTTCGTGTGGTACATTTCCTGCATCAAGGAAAGGTCGTTACTGTTGACCAACTGGCCTTCTTTAATTTTGATTCTCGTACTAGAAACGTTCCCTTTATCTCAAAGACACCCCCTTGTTACCAGAATTTCAGAGTGGGTCTCTTAAAAGATTCAAATTTGATGGGTACATTTCCAATCCCACCACTCGATATCCCCCCTCCTTTTGTTGCCTCTATTAACATTATATCCACCACCGTTTGTGAAGCCCCTGATTCATATGACCCATGGGTGGTACCTAGCCCTGGTGATTACTCTCGTTACGACAAAACTTTAAGTCCTGTCAAATCCGCTTACCAAGCTATTCAATCGACAACCCCTTCCCCTCCTTCTCTCTGTGATTCATCTCCTGATATGTTTCATGTGATATTTCCTACTAATGAGATGATCATGTCAGTCATGTCTATGGAAGACACCCCCTGGGATGATGGACATCATCGATCCATTCTCTTCTTAGAACGCAATACCATAGAGAGTTACCAACGGATTTCAACTTCGTTGACCATTGTGGTTATTTCTTTAGTTCCTGAGTCAACACATGATGTTTTGTATGAAGGGAACTTGAGAAACATTCCCCCAACTATCCCTCTAGAAATATATATTAAACTCGGAGTCCTGGAGAATGTTCATATTGGAGCCTCTTGTTCTACCGACGAGGTCCACAAATATAAAGCCCTTTTTCCAAGAATTCTGCGACGTTTTCGCCTGGAGTTATGAAGAGATGCCAAGTATCGATCTGGATATCATTGTACATGAGATTAAGACATACCCGACGCTAAAACCGTTTGGCAGATACTTCGCCATGTGCACCCACGCAAAGTTGTTTCTATCAAGCTTGAGGTTGAAAAACTTCTTAAAGCTGGCTTTATCTATCCCATGGCTTTGACTGATTTGGTATCTAATCTAGTTCCGGTGAATAAGAAACAAGGTACCATCCGCATCTGTGTAGATTATAGGGACACAAATAAATCTTGTCCTAAAGAAAATTACCTAACCCCTTTTGTCGACCATATTATTGACGACTGTGCCGGCAACGAAATATTCTCTTTGATGGATGGTTTCTTCGGCTATAATCAAATTAATATTTTACGCATGGACCAACACAAGACCACTTTTATTTTCCCTTGGGGGACCTTTTGTTAGAATATAATGGATGTGCTCATTTTACCATTGACAATATCTCTATTTTCACCCAACCATAGGCCGAAGCCACCCTCCGAGCACCTTAACCTTGACAGAGAATCACTCCGGAAGAAAACCCTAGGCTAAATAGCCAAACAAAGGGTAGCGCACCTTTCCCCAAGGATAGCGCAACAACAAGAGATGAGCAGATATTCCAAACCCTAACCAAGAGATAGCCCAAGCCAAACATGATCTGCTAGTTGTAGCAGCTGCAATGGCAGTTCTCCTCAAACCTGCGCACAAGACTGGGCACTGCAGTGCGCACAAGTTGTTGCTTTGCAATTCTGAGACTGCCTGCCAGAATGAGAACTGGCCTCCTGTATTTATACTAATTTTGGCTAACTTCCTGGGCCGACTTCTCATTCTGGGTATCTGTATGTTCAATATATATTATTATTTCTAGCCGACTTCTTCTCTTGGAGGCTAATAACCTAATATAAATTATCTTCTTGAGCCGACAAGTCTTCTAGGGTTATTAGCCAACTCATTAGGGTTTCTTCTTGCTTCCAGGAGTATTCTATCCTCATCAGGTTTACATGTGGAGCTAAATACCTCCTGCAACTACCATAATATCAACACTCCCTCCTAGCTAGGGAGGTATTACAGGTTATGGTCTTGAGCAAAAAAAAAAACATACCATTCACCCGGTAGCATCAATATAGTTGTATAGACTAGATCATGACTAGATCATGAGCACCATCATCATCATTAGTGTCATCAACTACATCATCTCTTGAAACTATACTCTATCTAAGTAATCAGACATGATGCTCACTCCATAGAGTGATACAAGAGCCATTCTTCTAATCTAGAACAGTAAATGCTCTTAACCATTTTCCATCTAGGAAATCTCTGTCCTTTGATTATCCATCTAACTGATAATCATTTCCAATATTGTTGATAGTCTTCAATGCAATCAAAACAAAATAGAACACAACTGTGTCTATCCATATTAGTACATAACTACAATCCAGTGGTACACTACCACACCAAGTAACACACAAGTACTTGATCAACAACGTATAGTCACAAATAATGGAACGCATCCACCACAGTAGTATACATCTACTGTCATACAGTATTCATAACAATCATATGATATCAACCTACACAGAAACAATGCTACGATATAAACTGAATCATATGGGCCAATCTTTCACTCACATCTGTGAGATCTGAAAGAATATATGCCCTCAAAGTAGAACAATGAGATATCTGGACTATTCTTCTCAAGTAAGGAAGAATAACTGTCATGTCTTCTGAACCTGGACCATTCCCCACCCTGGGCCATTCTTCCTACACTAATCAAAGTGCAACCTGGAGAGAATGTATAAACCCTAAGGAATGCCTATCCCTGATTATTGAGCCTGGACCATTCCCCACCCTGGTCCATTCATTTTACACTAATCAAAGTTCACCCTGGAGAGAATGAATCCGCCCTAAGGAATGACTATCCTGCACCAATCTCCAAAACAGACCATTTCCCATGTTAACCACAATGGGAAATCGTTGTCCAGCGAGGCGGGCCTATCTTATTGAGTAACCCTCAAGAAGAGAGACTACCCTCGACCACTTCCCATGTTAACCACAATGGGAATTCGTTGTCTATGGTACATCAACAATCTGGACCATTTTCCGAACTGGAAAATGTATGTTCGTCAGAAATCTCAATCCACTTTCCGAACTGGAAAGAAACTACTCATCCTGGACCATTTTTCGAACTGAAAAATGACTTTCCATCAATCAATAATACATCAGTGCCCCCTCCCAACCTGGGAATCATCTCTTCCTTTTTCAATAAGGAAGTCGTCTCCACGAGCTCCAACTTGACTATGCAAACTCTTTCATCTTGGACAGAAGCTTTACCAAAATGTCTGCTTATCTGCTCATCTGTGGAGATGTGTATTGGAGAACAACTTTCTCCTTTCTGGACTTCATCACGGATAATGTAATGCTTGATTGTAAATGTACTTGGGTTTGAAACATTGGTTTTCTCTGAAGGATTCATGTAGCTCTAATCAATAAAGTATATCATTGTTGAAAAACTGGAACATATCCATGTGGCACTTCTTCTGTCATCGTGAGATATGATCTTCTGAGTAATCATCTTGATACAATATCTCTGTTATAGAAAATCTTCACCACATTTCTGCTGTTCATTGGAGGTTCTCCACCAAGTTATCTTCTTCCATCTGCATACAAGGGTCTCTTTCTGGTATGCTTCAAAGTCTTGAGGTTGTTCTTCATATGCTCTTTGTTCAATTTCTCTGGAGAACAGTCTTTGCATCCATCTAATGTAGAATTCCAACCCATGGATACTGACTCATGTAAAGATATGTTTGGTTTACCGAAACGAGTAATCATCATAGTCTCCTCCCTCCATCTAGGAGAACCTCTAGTTCTGGATCTTGCAATGCTTTCATTCATAAGTCTTCCATACATTGTTCTTCATCACAATTTTCAGTTCCTCTACTTGATTGCTTTTAGTGAGTTCATGTCAGGCTGGTAATCTTGTGATATAATGACTGGTTGTTCTGGCTTCTCTTTTTTTTGGAATCTTCATGTTCTTCCTCATGTTTTTCCTTTAGCTCTTGGGTCCATCGAGTTTCTTATAGATTCCATGCCCTAAATATTTCACTTCTTTCTTTTATCATAGGATCACAGATATGGATGGACAACCAGGGATACTTTAAGGCTTTTCTTCGAAGAGGTCTTCTTCTGCGGTTGAACTAAACACGTATTGTCTTTCATGGTTGCTACCATACTTCATCATTTTTAATGGATCATAGGATTATCTCCCTCCTAATACTTGCTTCATGTATGAGTGCATATAATCGGCTCCCTCCGTCTAACAAAGTCCATGCTTCTGTCTGCATCCTCATTGTCTTCTGCAATATATAATTGGCTCTCTTTGTCTAACAGATTCCATGCTTCCATCTGCATCCTTATTATCTTCTGTAATATATAATTGGCTCTCTTTGTCTAATAGATTCCAGGCTTCCATCTTGTTGTCTTCTACAAAACTTTATAAGTCTTTCCCTGACTTCTTTCTGTCTTTGCTTCTTCTAAGTATCTTCATGATTGATTCGGCGTATTTCATCCTTTCATGTGTATTATATAATGATATCAATCATTATCTTGTTGTTCTTCCATAGGTATAGTTCTTCTTGGAATACATTATCTTCCAGGCGATAGATATACAAGATATGTATAGAGATGATGCAAACAAGATATGTACAAGAAATAAGAAGAGTATTGTTACCTTTAGAAGAAGAAATCTCTTTCATCCTACTTAGCCTTCTTTATATTTTCCTTTTCTTCAGAAATTGATGCTTCATATTTCTCCTTCCTTTTCTTTAGCTTGGGACAATGATTCTTGTAGTGACCATACTTTCGACAGTTGAAACATTGTATTTTTGAAATGTCTTTCTCTTGATTTGGCTTCCTCCTTGAGCCAAACTTCCTTTTTGTTCCTGAAATTCTTGAATCTTGTTGTGAAGATTTGATCATCGTACTTATTTTGGCGTTTCTCTTTTGCATTGATCCTAGATTCTTCTTGAGCACAGCAAGTCCAAAGTTCTTCAAATGTAGGATACTCATTTCTTGTGTTCATGCTTGCGGAAAATGCATCCCACATCTTGGGAAGACCATTGAGTACTATGTTTACCAATTCATTCTCTGAAATGATCTCTTCAATAGCTTGTAGTTGATCTCTTAACTGGAAGATCCTCACAAAGTACAATGTTATGTTGTCCTCATCATTCATCTTCATGTCACGGAACTCATTCTTCAAACTCATAACTTATCCAATGTTTCTGACCGAGAAGAGATTTGTTAGGGCATCATACATCTTCCTTGATGAGTCAGGATGGGAGATGTAGGGTATCAAGTGGTCTTTTATAGATTCCACTATGATACACATGGCATTGATGTCATCGTCTTTGAACTTCTCCATAACTGCAACGTTTTGTGGTTCCTTCTCTTTTCCTTCTTTAAACTTTGGTTCCATGATCTTTCCTTTCACGATATCCATCACTTTATTCTTAGCAAGGATGAGGTCAATCCTTGTATTCCATGATCTGAAGTTAGAGGGTCCATCTAACTTGTTCTCTGACTTCATAGAATAAGTCATGGCTTCTTTGACTTGGTCAAACCCTAGATTTGACCACAAACTCAAACTTGATGTCTTGGCTTGCTGAGAGTACCAGGAGATGCGCTAGGATAGGGTGCACTGATTTGTCCAAAATTTAGGTCAATCTATTCACTTAAGGTGTCTCAACGAGAGGATTAGGGTTTCTGCAACTGCACCTGCTAGTAACCCTAGCTGCAGTGCTTTGGTGACTGCTCCTGCTAGAAACCCTTGCGACAGTTCTTCAACAAGCTTAATATCCTTCTGGCTATGTTTCCTTCCAACAGTTAGACTGAATGAAGGAGGTGTGGGCCCATAACCTGTTAGAATATAATGGATGTGCTCGTTTTACCATTGACAATATCTCTATTGTCACCCAACCATAGGCCGAAGCCACCCTCCGAGCACCTTAACCTTAACAGAGAATCACCCTGGAAGAAAACCCTAGGCTAGATAGCCAAACAAAGGGTAGAGCACCTTTTCCCAAGGATAGCGCACCAACAAGATCTTATCAGATAGTCCAAACCCTAACCAAGAGATAGTCCAAGCCAAACGTGATTTGCTAGTTGCAGCAGCTGCAATGGAAACTCTCCTCAAACCTACACACAATATTGGGCACTGCAGTGCGCACAAGTTGTTTCTCTACAATTCTGAGACTGCCTGCCATAATAAGAACTGGCCTCCTGTATTTATACTAATTGTGGCTAACTTCTTGGGCCGACTTCTCATTCTGGGTATCTGTCTATTCAGTATATATTATTATTTCAAGCTGACTTCTTCTCTTGGAGGCTAATAATCTAATATAAATTATCTTCTTGAACTAACAAGTCTTCTAGGGTTATTAGCCAACTCATTAGGGTTTCTTCTTCCTTTCCATAGTATTCTATCCTCGTCAGGTTTACACGTGGAGGTAAATACCTCCCACAGCTACCATAATATCAACACCTTTGCCTACCGAAAATTGCCCTTTGGTCTCAACAATGTTGGCGTGACTTTTCAGCGTGCTATGTCTTATGCTTTCCATGATATTAAGCACATCATGCAACCTTATCTTGATGATCTACCGGCGCATTCCATGCATCGCCAAGATCAACCGACACATTTGAGAGCCATTTTCGTACTTTGTCGTTATTATCGTATACGCTTAAACCCACACAAATGTGTTTTTTTTGTGGAGTCCAACCGACTTCTTGGTTTTATCGTGTCAATACACGAGATTCGAGTAGACCCCTTGAAGGTTGAGGCTATCCTTAATCTACCTCCTCCTTCCACTTTACACTAGCTCCAAAGTTTGCAAGGGAAGGAAAACTTTTTACATTGCTTCATCCCCAATTATGTTGAGCTTACGAAAGGATTCACTCAGCTACTTAAGAAAGGTTACAAGTTCGTATGGGATGATACTGCAAACAAAGCCTTCGAAGATTTGAAACTTTCCTTAACCCATACACCATTACTATTTCCCCCTGACTATAGTCGGGATTACTTCCTCTACTTAGTTGCTTCGGACTCTACCATTTCCATGGTCTTAGTCCAAGAGGATGATTCGCATGATGAAAATGTGATATATTATTTGAGTCAAAGTCTCACGACTACCGAGACCAAATACCTACATGTGGAGAAATTGGCCTTGGTAGTTGTTCAAGTTGTCCAACGTTTTCGTCATTATATCCTATTACGCAAAACCATTGTTATTTCTGATTGAAACCCTATGCATCATATCCTTACGCGACAATTGTTATGGGGAAAGTACTCCAAATGGATAGTGATTCTCTAGGAGTTTGACTTAGAGTTTGAATGCGCTAAGTCTAAGAAATATTTGGTTTTTTCTGAACTGATATGTGACCTTCTCTCCACTGAGACAAAAAATGTGGCAGAGGATTCCTTACCTGATGAATCCATTTTTATGATCAATTGTGATGACGTATGGTACAGAGATATCATTATCTATCTCCAGACTCAAACTTTTCAGCCTGATCTCTCTAGTATGGATCGTCATCGTATACGATATCAAGCCCACCAATACATTAGTCTAGGTGATACTCCTTACTATCGCAGTGTTGATTCCATTTTTCGACGATGTCTCACTTACGACGAAGCTGAGAAAACTTTGAATGACTGTCACTATGGAGCATGTGGCAGTCATATGTCTGGGTATGCCACTGTCAAAAAGATCTTACGAGCGGGTTATTTATAGCCTTCTTTATTTAAGGATTGCATCACTGTTGTTCAGAAATGACATGCTTGCCAAAATTATAATAACAAGATAAGATCTCATCCTGCTCCTTTACATCCTGTAGTTTATGTTTGTTCATTTTCCAAATGGGGCATTGACTTCATGACATGTAACCCTCACTTGGTCGAGGGGCATGGATACATCATTGTAGCTGTGGATTATTTCACTAAGTGGGTCGAGGCGATGCCTACATTTGATAACATCGGGAGAACTACAGCATTGTTCATAGTCAATCATATCATTACTCAGTTCGGTTTCCCTCAAGCTATCATTACCTATCACGGTAGTCATTTTTGGAATTTTATGATGTCTGAACATACTGAAAAGTTGGGTCTTCGTCATAAAAAATCAACCCCCTATTATCCATAGGCCAATGGCCAGGTTGAAGCGATCAACAAAGTTCTCATTACTATGCTTCAATGGATGATAGGAATTCATAAGAAAACCTGGCACACGATGTTGTTCTTAGCATTATGGGCCTATCAGACATCTGTCAAGTCTGCCAAGGGATTTACACCTTTCTAGCTAGTTTATGGTATTGAGGCTATCCTGCCGATTGACTGTGAAATACCATCTTTGAAAATGGTTGTTGAACTTCTCCCCAATACCTCTACCAAAGAAGAGTTTCTTTTGTATTTGATGAAATTAGACGAAACTCGTTGTGATGTTGCCCTAGTTATTGAAACCCGAAAGAAACGTGTTAAATCCCAACACGACAAGCATGTCAAGCCATGTGTTTTTTCTGAAGGTGATCTAGTTCTCCTTTACGAACAGAATCAAGATTTTCTAGGGCTGGTAAATTCGAGGCTATGTGGCAAGGTCCTTACATTGTCAAACGTGTGTTGGAGAAGGGAGCTTATGAGCTAGTTGATTATGATGGAAACCCTTTGAGTGAACCCAGAAATGGGCTTTACTTAAAAAAGTACTATGCTTAAGTCATTTTTGCATGAGTGATTGTACTTTTAGTGTATCATACTCTTGCGTGATTTTTCGTTGTTTGGTTTCGACCTTCAGCTGCTTACCTTGCATTGTGCTTGGTTTCCATATGTCGATGTCTTCACTACCCTACATTGCTTCGCTGATGGCACTAGTCGCAGTAGTTAGAACGTATCATTTGTTGCTTGGGAAATTTAAGCACCTACAGATGAATTGGTTAGTCTACATGGTGTTTTCCTTGGTCGAGAAACTAACAATATCGCGGAATACAGTGCAGTGATCGAATTATTGATCGATGTTGTGTCTCTTGGAATCCGTCATCTTATTGTACGCCTCAATTCGCAGTTAATAGTCCTATAGTTGAGTAACGTCTACTCCATTCAAAGTCCTACGCTATTAAGGGTATATTTACAAATTCGCCTCTTGGAATGTCATTTTGATTACATTGAATATCAACACATTCCTAGATGTCTAAATACATTAACAGATGCATTGGCTAATTATGTGCTAGACAGACATTTGAGAAATTTATAAAATCCAATCACACTTTGTATATGCAACAAGTAAGCTGGTAGAAGC
>ML780447.1:959652-976768 GCA_009831015.1 Picea engelmannii | reverse complement strand
TATATATATATATATATATAACGATAACAATTTTACAAAAACGTGTTTTTGTCCGAAGACCAAAATATAAAAAATGTGAAGCACATGGCTTCATATGCAAATATAGCATCAATGATGTTGCTCACTATAACATGCGACTTCCCATGCTACTCTACGGAGCAGTCAACCAATGGAAGCAGATACACCCACTGTGTGGCACTGATAATGCCTCGGGATATCATCAATAGAGGCATATGGGATGTCCATCGTCAGCCCCTCCAAGTTTTTTTCTATAGCCTTGTAGTCAGCAACGACTAATCCTACTACCTTGACTCTCTGCCCTCACCTCTGGATGGGGGATGAACCTGGAGTTCGATGAGGTCCCACGTCTGCATCATCAAAGAGATTTTTGATTAGTCATTGGATAAAGAACATAAAAACATTTCATATTAAAAAATCACAAAAACATTATAAAAAAAAAATGTACTTCTTACCTATGTTCCCCCATTGAGAACCTTAAGGAAGAACCAAGTCTGGATCACCTCGGAAGTCTAAGCCTACATATGTGTATTCATCTACCATAAGCATCTGGGTCCTTAACCAATCAAAGAAAACACCATTATACCTGATGATAGGACCAGTCACATGTCATGCCATGAGGTCGCCCACCTCTTCATTCTTGGATCTTATGGGGAAGGTATACCCCACTCTACCTATAGGCGTAAGTTTGGAACCCTCTCGAGGAAGAAGGACACCAAAATCGACTCGTATCCAAACTATTTCAGGTCACCTCTCATGCACTTGGTCAATTGCTTTTTCATGCTTCTGAGAACCCCGTCACACCAGTTGAAAAATCGAGGCTCCATACATTCTAACGCATACTAGATATAGCTCTGAAGAGCCATATGGGGAGCTACACTCCCTGCCATGCACACGATGGTGTAGAGGATAGTTCGTAAAGGTGAGTCACAAACATCTCTTATAGCGACTTCACCGCTATGCTTCTGAGTACCGGGCACACAATGTGCACTGATATAGTGTCTCATAGGCTCGCTACCTCCTATTCTACCTGTCAGTGTAACTCGAGCCCCACGACGAGACAACTCGGTCAAGAAGTAGATATCCTCGATATCTATTGCAAGAATGTGATCCCCCACACATAATACCTGTTGGTCCATATCCCACATGTGAAATAAGTATTTGAGCAACCTCAACTGGGCCCTCATGCTATGGATCTTGAAGAATTTTAGCAATCCACACTGTCGGAGGGAATTTACCATTCCTGGGTCATTACTGACAAAGTAATCTTCATCCTCATGCTCTCTCTCTCGCCATTCCAACATCTTTACCATAGAAAACCTGAAATGGAACATAAAAGAGGGATTAGCACCTTCATCTTCTCCCTGGAAACTTTTTATTGGTAAATACATCTTGAAACATTTTTTGAATTGCGCACGTTGCAGGCTAGAAGACCTGTACAGTGCGGAGATGTCACAGTCTATCCTTAAGACCAACTATGACAACCCTGGGTCGTCGCAGGGCACGATATAGAGTGCCTGCAACGACCTCCACACATGGGTACCCTTGGAAACTCAACCCAAAAGCCCATTTCTAACCAATGAAAAGAAAAAATTGATCCATGAAAAGTTGAAGGGGATGAAAATTACTTGTTCCACAGAGACCGTTCGTTGAATGATCAATTGTGCCTCCCTCAATCCGCAATGGAAGTTTGAGGTAAAATGGGGGTTTTGGAACAAAGTTTGGTTGGAGTAACAATGAAATGGTAAAAAGAATTTTTTACCCAATTTTATTAACTTTTTACTTTTCCATTTAATTTTTTATGTATTATTTTATGTGTTTCACCTAAGCCCTAGAATTCTAATGATATTGCAAGTGTTTGATTTTTTGCAGGTAAAACATCTAGGAGTGGAATATTGAACAAGGATACATCTTTTGGGTTTGCTTTTATACATTTGTTGTATGTACAAATCCTTTTAGAGTTTTTTAGGAAAAACTCCGATCTTCGTTTTTTCTCTTTCTCGTGCTCGTAAATCAATGAGAATGTAGCCGTGTATACTTTTGTCACTTCTTCGTACTCGTAATGGTAACATGAAAAACGAAACCTATGGAGTATCCTTTAAGCTCTTTTCATGCTCCATAAAAATGAAAAGATTGTCGAGTGACCTTGTTATTTTCACGCTCGTAAAAGTATTTGAAGAAAACATTTGATGGGTGGTAGATTATCACTTTTTCAGTCTCATTAGATTAACTTACGAAAAATGAACTTGTGGACTCCTCTTTAAGTGTTTTTCAGACTCTCTAAACATGAAAAACCCTCAATTTTTCTCTCTTTGGACTCGTTAAACAAACATCAAAAGACCCATATGGGACCAAACCACTCCTTCTTAGGGTTCGTTAAACATACTCTGAGGGACTTGTCTGAAGGATAAGATTACATCAACAAGCATATGTTATCTTCCTCAAGCTTGCATAAAAATAAAGAGGTACTCGCTAGAAATGGTGGGGGGGAATTTGGGAAAGAAATGTATCTTTGTATCTGTGTTAGTGGTAGTAATAGTCTCTCTTGAACATGACACCCCCCTTTATCATTGCATCTGGGTTGGGAAATCCATTTGTCTCTCGTTTGACCATCTACATGTCTATATGTTGGGTCCTCCTTGAGTCAATGTTTCCAAGACTATTATCGTGTCGTTCTTATGTTCAAGAGAAGTCCAGCCGTAATAAGCCTCCTATTGAGTTTGCCACCTATAGTTATAAATTTTCTACCATGTCAGCCTTCCCTGTGTCAGTTTTGAATCATTTCATACTCTAATTTATCTCAAATCTATTACTCATTTTGTGTCATTGATGGGGGATATATCGAGGCTCTCCTGTGATGAGTCTTTTCCTGTCGACTTCAGATCATTATCCAAAAACAAGACTTAGAAATCATTTAGTTCCTTAGAGCCTGCATGCCTCAATGGCAGGTTTCTTCTCTTTCAACAATGGGTTCACATCATTGGCCCATGATTGGAAGATTCCCTCGAGTGTTCGACTTCAACTCCTTTATTCACACTCATTGGATTGTACTAGGGTACCTTGGGAGTCATTGACATCAATGGTGATTTCCCTCGCACTTGTTAACGGTTCTCATCATTGATCGATAATCAAGTGGTTTCTACCATGTTCGACTTCAGCACCTATAATCACATGGTTAGATTCGTACTTAGGGATGATGGGACTGAAGACCCTGGGTCATACCTTTCTAGTCCAGGCTACGACGGAGTATTCATGATTTGTATTGACACATAGATCCACTTTGTATGTCTCATGGCCATGTCTGAATTTGAATTCTTTAAAGCATAAATCCACAGTGTATTCTGGGTGGCTATGCCGATTCACGATGACATGGATCCACGGTGTATATTTAGTGGCCATGACTCATTTGACACTTTCTAATCTGAGTATGGGAATTCCTACCTCGGACAATGATATATTATCATGTTGATTCTTAACTGTTTGCAAGTTCCCGACTGATGCGTTCTTTGTTTCCGACACACACATTCTACAAAGTATTCCGGCTGTCACGAGTTCCAGCCTCATACTTTGGGGGGCATTCTGTTACACATTATTTTGGTCATCTTAGTGATCCATTGACAACACATGTTCATGTTCTCAAAATACCCTTTCTTCATGAGGAAAGTGACTGACTTTCTCTTATCAAAAACCTTATTAAGGAGGGTCGTCACAGCCTGCATCATAATCAGGGTGCGACGATGCCTGGTTGTCGCACTCTATCCTAAAACTGGTTTGTGACGTCTCTGCATGTTGCTCTAAAGTTAGGGTGCGACGATGTCAAAAGGATAAGAAAAAGTCGAGCTTCACGAAAGTTCTAGAAGGGGATCTTATAGAATATGAGGTGGCATCCGTATGGTTGGGATCCTACTCACTTCTCTGATTTGGTGGGATCATCCTAATCTCTTTAACCATCTCTCGTTCCCCTATATAAAGAGGTATTTCTCATGGAAAAGGCTAAGGTTGATTCAAGCAAGATTATTATTGAATAGACTAAGAATTGGATGAGAAGTTCTACTTCAATTCATACTTGAGGGATTCATTTCAGTTTATCAAGTCATTGCTGATCTTCTTCATTCAAGGTTGAAGCAAGTGTGTGTGTTGGAGAAAAGGGCCATCAAAAGGGGACCTTGCAACATCAAGGCTTTGGTTGTAATATCCACTTTCACTTTAATATAATACAGTGATATGTTTCTTTCCCATAAAACTTATCTCGTTTTATTGTATGATTCATTGATCACATACATAGGTTCTCTTTGAGTATGCTATATTGCTTTCACTTTGGTTGGATTGTGTTCCCTTGCAGATCCAATATCACAGGAGCACTGGAGTGGAGCTAGGACAACAACAACAAGAGGAAGTAATATTTAAATGGTATGTTTCCCATCTCTTGTTTGATAGTAAACTCAATGATGAGAGCTTAGGGAAAGTCTCATATCATGTTCTGTTTTGTTCTAGATCTAGGTGGATCTAGGGAGATTTGTTTATGTCTTCATTTACCAATAAGTCCCATAACAGTGAGAGAATAGGAATGTCTGGAAAAGAGTTGCAAGCCATAAACCCATTTTTTTCTGAAAGTATTTAGAGAAATAAATCCACTTATAAATCAGAGTTAATGATAGAAGCATGATTAGCTGCAAGGAATTCAATGGAATAATTAACGAAGGTTTATTCGTTTTAAAGGTGCCAATGGATAAATAAGTAGTGGGTGGTTATTAGATTGCAGTGCTAATATTCATATGAAGCAATTATTGTACAACATTGGGAATAAAATTGGGAGTTTTCGATAGAATTAAGTTGGGATATGACTACCTAAGTGAAGGCAACTTCCAATAAGACATATTGGTTGGAATTGAAAAGAGGGAAAGTGGGACCTGAATAGAAGGTAATCATCAAGAAGAAACATAGCATGGATGATCATAACGAGGGAACAAATGAAATACATAATCTAAAAAAATTTGGGACAACCATCTACAACAATAAATAAATAAAGATGAAATAAATATGCATTGGAGAGAATGTTAGAAGTAATGCATAATGCATATAGGAAAGACAAAATGCATCTGCACTAGTAGGCATATTGAAAATAAATGCTTAGTGTATATAGGCATGTAATAGTGCATGTGAGAATGCCTAAACATGCATATGGAATGCTTTTAGACTCTAAGAAATCTACTGATATATATTTGAAATAACGATGTTATGATATTTGAATGTAACTGATGATGGATTATATATCCAGGAAAAAAATATATAGCATGGTTGAAAGTGATGATGTTACCATTGCATATGACAACCATCCATATGTGGACAAAATGAGGATGGTAAAATTTTGACCAGAGGTTGGTGGAAGGAGTCTGCGAGCTTATACAAAATACCAACTAATCAGGTAGTATCAAGTAATTGATAATAGCTATGAAGGTATGCATTTGGTTGATTATGATGCATAAGTGCTTAAAGGAATTGAGTTAAGAATTCCCTTAGTCAAAATTCAATATTTGAATTGATATGTATCATGAGAATAACATTCCACTATATGTATTAAAGGAAAAGGGTCTTGAGTGCATATACATCTTATTCAAAGTTAGAATGAAATCATGTGGAATTTAAAAGCATGAATGTCATATTAGTTATCATATCATAATCAAGGCGGTTAGGAGATATACTCCTACTATAGAAATGGATGTTAATAGAGATGACCATGTGTGATACCATGATGTGGTTGGATATGGAAGGGATATAACATTGTACAAGTGCACAATGGTCTTCCCTTATATAAGCGATGTTTGGACTGGAACCACTTTGTTGACACTGAAGAGCGCTAAAGGATTATATTCCTAGTGTTGTGTATGAGTCATAGAGGAAGGTATCTAAATGATAGATAAATTGAATGGGGAAGAGTTAGGATGATGTGTTGAGGTGTGAAATACATGACATGGATATCTCATATCCCAGAGTCAATGCAAGGATGCATTGTGTATATGTGGCCATGGGTATTGGCACATTGATTTATTGGTAATATTTGATTGCATTATAGCTTGGTGTGATAGATAATACATATACAAGGAATGATAGTTTCATTCCATTTAATATGAATAATAGCTGGAAGTGATTCAATTGATGGCAAGATACAAAATTTTGAGATCATTTCATGAGTTGTTAAAAATGTTTTAATAAAATATAATGCACATAAATATTGACAATATGTTTGGATGAATGAAAGTTGAGAAACACTGCAGGTAGAGTGGTCTTGGAAATGGAAATGGTGTAAAACCATAAGGAATATTGATACCTAAAACTACAAGAGCCAAACATTATGAGAAGGAATCTCATACTTGGGAAATTTGGTTTCCTATATAAAACGAATTTGAATTAATAAGTGAAATTGTTATGATTATATCTCATGATGATGGTATGCGTGTGATACAACTCAGATGATGGATATGAAGATGGAAAGATCGGGATGAAGGATATCGTTATGACATTGGAACTCTATGGTTTATAAGGCTACAGACTGCTAGAAAATATCTGGTAGTAAGTTGGAACTATCCTTGCAAGTGAAAACCTTGGCAAATGATGGATCACCTGAGGGAGTGTGTAGTGGTGAAGGGGATGCCTAATCCCAAAGGGTAAGTACAAAAAAGAAGAGGAAACTTAAAAATGTATATGGCATAATGGTTAGAATCATGAGGGTGTGTCAAAAAAAGGACAGTGAGATGAATTCTCTCCCGTGGAAATTTTTTTAAGCTCATGATAGCCATACATATAAGTGTTGCTTATGGTTACAAACTTAATATTGAATAAATATTGCATTGTGAAGTTGAGGAATCCTATGGAAAAGATAAATTCTATATGATAATGGATACAATGTGTATGTTTTCACGATGTTTTTATAGAATAACTAAAGAATCAAGACGTGAACTGAATTCTTGGAAAGAAGAGCACCCGAAGGAAAAAACAACTCAAGGACAAAGGCATGGAATGAGTAAAGTCCAATGGAATTATTCCAGTTGAGAAAAATAAAAGTGGGATTGAAGGATGCAATGCATGAAGCGCATTTGCAACTATTTGAAAGTTTTGAGATTCCATTATCATAGTTGGAGTTCTTGGAGCCACAGATCCGAGACTTCTTGTTCGACCTTGTGTTGGGGCCCTAGAGGGAAGTGGTACATCCTAAGGGGTTGTGGTGTGGAGAAGGGGGTACACTTCCTTGGGTTGTGTAGATTGAGGGAAATGAGATCTTGTTGGTTGGAATTGTTGTGGGAATTACAAATAGAAAAATTGGTTGCATCTGGAATTCCCGGAGCCACATCTCTAAGACTTCATGGTCAGTCTATTTTGGGGCCCTTGAGGGAAGTGGTATAGCCTGGGGGATTACACAACAGAGAAGGGGGTACACTTCCTTGGTTTGTGCAGACTAAGGGGAATGAGAGATTTTTGGTTGGAATTATTATGAGAATTATAAATTGGGAAATCATTAGATACGGTTTGGGGCCGAAGTGCCTATGTGTACATGTTTTGGGTTGGAGTGACTATATGAATATGTTGGGTTGGAATGCCTGTGACATTGGGATATAGATATTACATGTTGATTAAAGGCTATAGGGCCTAGCATTTTGATATGTATTTATACTTGTGTTGGTCTCTGGTTTTGATCATGTTTTTTGCCTATATTACATTCCACAGACCTCCATTTATATGCCAGTACCACCCTTTTGGCCTTGTTTTGACATAGTTGACATCTCCCTACCATTCAATGGGGTTACTTAAGGTATCTTTACATTTCAAGCCATTTTTATGCACTTTGATGCTTTAAATTGATATTGGAACTAATGTCGCTTGGGTTAGGTACCACTTCTATTTTTGGAACAGGATGTCGGTACCAGGTACCAACTCGTACCCGTGGAGATACCACTGGAGCCGCTTAAGATTTGTGCATTATGGACTGAATGGGAGACAGAGAGATTCGCATGACAGCTGGAGTCATCGCCCACAGGGTGCTTGAAGGAATAATGATAAAACTGGGTCGTTAATTCTTCATCGTTCACACTTCGTGACACTACGTGTCATGAAGATGTGAAGTACGTTTTAAAACTTGATTCCAAGCTATTTTCGGATCGGGGGATCCATTTGTTTTATGTATCTTTGTTTTAGACTGTTATAAATAGGAGGATTTATATAAACCCGGGGATCACTCCTGAGAATGGGTTGGATTATGTTACATCGTGAACACATGTTTTTGAATACAAACTACTGTTACGTTATGTTACCCGACTGTCATACGATCTGATATTTTTCTTATGAGTTAATGAAGCGTGAAGTTACACCATGTTTGCATAGAATGTTATAGTCAGCTCTGGTTGTCACTTACAACGTTTGTGCCGTTTGGTTGGGCCCACCAAACAGGTGCAAGCCGCTGCTTTATTTTGTACTAGACTTAGCTTTATTATGTCAGAGATTTAGTTGTTTCAGTGTGTTAGTATTTGCTTACATGAATGGTATATCTGCAACTCACAGTGCATCATAAATTTAGTTGTTTCAAAAGTGTGTTTATTTATTCCTCAACAGAATCGTTCCAACATATTGATATCCTTTATGTTGATGGGTATTGAACGCATGACTGATTCCTGTAGGGTTTCGAGTATGCACTCAGTTTGATTGGTTTCTAGGTTTCAATTCGAGCATCACTTAGAGTGTGAATGAACTTTGCTTTGTTAGACAGTTAGTTACCCTGCTTACTTAGAACAGTTRGATTAYAGTTAAATCAAAGGAAGCTTYCGRTACCAGTAGGTAGRGHARTACTHTRTTTTCCTGTAGRCAGATTTAGATTGATTTTGATAACCAGATTAAATGCATTTGAGGAAACACTCTTTCTGTCGTGGCTTGAATAGCAATGATGATGATAGATGATTAAAAGCAGTAGTGGAATAAGCTTGTGAAATCATACTTATGAACGGAGATAGAAGGACCAGCATTTAAACATAAGACTGTTTTCTGTTGATGACTTAAATAGGAAATGCTAAGTTTCAAGATTGTCATTAAGGTTCAAGTTCTCAGAGTGAGTTTATGTTTTCTTTTCAGGATAGCCTTTAGATAGGAATTAGCTTACCTGCACATACAGTGTATCAAATCGAACTTTACCAACCCTGGTTTGACAATTTAGTGTTTCAGGTCATTCGAATCTTCAATTTAGTAGCCTGACAACTTGTATTGTGTTGTGCACTAAGGACAATGCAAAAATAAGGGGGATGGGATGTAACATCCCTAGTTTAATCCCCACAAATTGTAATGCAATTGTGTAAATGTGATTTATGTTGATGATTCGATATGTTTGGGGTGAAGAGACCATATTGATTAATATGGTCAAGGGCCGAACTATGTATTTTTTTTTGTACTGGAGGAATCGACAACTTGGGTGGTTCTCGTACTCATGTGACACGGGGTCGATTCCCGTCTGCTACCACTATAACCTCCAGGTGAGTCCACACAACCCGTAAGCATGGAACATGGGTAAATCAGGGTGGGAATCAAACTTGAGAACTCCTTTACATATTTCCTTCCATTTACACGGCACTTGTCAGTCGGTCTACCCCCTCACGGGCTTAAAAAAATTGAAGGACATGGGGCTAGGATTTGATCCACTTATGTGTGCATGGGTCACGATACCATTTAATATAGTATCTCTAGGTGCAACCATGTGTTTGACCACTACCTCAAGGTTCCCCCATGGCTCCAGGTAAAGCCCTCACGGGGGTCGAACTATGTATTATGTACATTGAAATAATTAATAAAAACAATAATTGTTGGCTATGATACAAGAGGGAGGGTAATTATGGGGGCTATGATTCCACAAAAGAGAGGGATAAAGGGGCGTCCAAGGAGAAACCCATGTCATTTTTTCTGATTTAATGTGTCATTACCATCTAATCCTCCTTTGACTTATTAGACACACAATCATTGAATGCATGTAAGAGGTTGGGTGAGGAAATCACCTCATCTAGTTATTGAGAGCATGGGCCTAAGTGTAATCAACCTTGATAAATGTGAGAGTCAACGTGCATGGGATTAAAGGAAATTCAAATGTGAAAAGGGGACATGTTTTACTTGTTGATTTTGGGAGAACAAGAGGGGGGTTGGGTGTTGAGAAGAGCACCAACCATGTTGTGCTTGAGGAAAACCATTATTGGGTTGTGTTTATGTTGAAATTGTGGCTTGTGTGCCTATAAAAATGGGATATGTTGATGTGGTGCATTTTCCCATTGAAGAAATGGATCAAGAGCCTTGAGAAGGATATTGTGAGAACTCTTGCAACAACTGAGAATTTTGAGAGTCCCCAACTATGATATTCTTATCCAATTGAATGCATTAGATCCATGGAGGGAAGTGGGAAGGCCCAAGGGACTGCGTAGTAGAGAACGAGGATATCATTCCTTGGGTTGTGCAAGTTGGAGGAAAGAGATATGGTGGATTAGAACTATTATTGGAGTAGAACTTGGCCTTTTGGACTGCTAAATGTGGAGTGGATAACCAAGAGGGACATATCTCCTTGTGGACTCATAGCCTTAGCTTGGGGGTGACTTGCTATTAAGAATTGGAATAACAAGCCAATGTTTGGGAGGAACGTCCTTCGTACACAACCAATTGATTATTTTATAAACAAATAAGTTTTCTATTATATTTATTATGTTAATTCCGCTACATAATGTTTTATATGAATGTTGTTTTGTTTTCTTGAATGGTTGCATTCATGTTTTTAAATATGTTGTTATTTGCATCAGAAAAATTATGGGCCTACTGCCCCTTGGTTTATTTTATATGCATGGGGCGTTTTTAATTTATTTTTTAGCAAGATGGGTATGTTACACGAAATCACATAAGACATTTTATTTTTAGACACATGACTAAGGTAGATGGATTTATATTCACTTGACACATGGCACATTCTTTCCACTTCCAAGAAACCCTTTCACTTACCTCTTTATAACAAGGGTACATTGCATAGCAGATAGTCCTTGTCTTTTCTTTCTGGTTAATTTTTTTATATATTTTATCTCTATTGTCTTTATGCATCTAAAATTCCTTATAGTCCATTATTCACTAATCATGCTCATGCCCTATATATAATATAGGGCATAAAAACAACAAAAAGAAGAAGCATGGAAATATTTATATTTTGTATATTTCATAACAATTTAAGTTATAATCAAAACGTAAAGAAACAAAAAAAATTACAATCCATGTTTCCATTCTAGATAGTTAATGTATTGAATACAACTCACCTAGATTTCAAATGCTTCAATCTCTTCTTGACCTCGATGTTGGAAATCTAACTATATTTATTTCATTCATTTACTTTATATTTTGAGTATAGTTTGGCATGCACAAGTCCATATATATTGCAGATTGAAACATCTACCATACATCACCTTACAATGCCTGATATCGAGAATAAATAACTTCTTCAAGTGACATGTCAGTTCAAGTTCAAATGTTTTCCAGACTAAACCTTTAAACATTCTTAGTTTTATCAAATGGTTTAAAAAAGGAAGCAATAAATTATTTGAAGTGAAATGGAGTTGGACTCACAATCCCACATATTGCAAGGATGGTCAACACTACATTGTTTAACATATTGCAATTTGGTTGAAAATGAACTACTTGAATCCTTGGTAGTTTTCTTTTGATCCTCCTATATAAGATTTTCAAAGTGGTGTCCAAAATGACAAACCAATTCCATGCAACAATTATGTTGTTAACAATAGATATATTTAGTAATAAATATAAGGATTACAAATGCTTTGAGCCAAGATAAGGAATGCAAAAGAGAAACACGTGTTAGAAGTTAGGCACTTTTAGAAAACTACTTGGAAAGCACATAGTTTTATGGGTAAATGACTAATAATGTGATAAGTGACTTGTTAATCAAATCCAACCTCTCTAATGCCACTACGTAATTTTGATTTATGGAACAAATCTATAAAATAATGCACTTCATGTGTATATTATTTCTATTGTAAACATGCGCTAGTCATCTCATTGTATTCAAAAAATATAAATGCTAGATTTAGGATTGTCTAGAAATCTATTTAAGTATGTTTTTTAAATCGCGAGACAACATATGTGTCATCAATTGATCTCTTTGAATGCTCAGTGTGCTAACTAAACACATGCATTTCAATGCCTAAAAGGTTAACTACTAACTATGGAAAGTAATTCAATAACATCTCATAGTAGAGCATAATGAATGTAGATTGTACCCCAAAGTTATACCATACACATAGAGTGTAAGAAATCACTTCTTACATAGAAATCTTGATTCGCTAAGAAATAATAATACTTGGAACAAATTTGCTATAATTATAGCATGTAATTATGTTGTATAATTGTGATAGTGCATTCTACACTAGAAATACTACTAGCATATTATAACACAAACAAAATAGGAACATTTTGCACCATAGTCATAAAACGCTTCTAAAATGTTATGCAACTAGTCTCATATTTTCAGACAAGCAATTTTAATCCACCAAAAATGAAGAAACTCTAACTTGGTTAGCTAAAAAATTGCAAACCATGAAACAATATACAATAGAGTACAAACACCACATATGGCTTAGTTTGTTATTGGGAGCTCTAATCCACTTGAATTTGGCATATGCTAGCCTATTCAAATTTACAACCTACCTTTTCTTTTTTTTAGTACCTACCATAGTTATGGGAGTAGGATAGGGGGCGGAAGTTCATGCCAGATCGTAGGTAGCTCTAGACTTCAATCTTAGGGAAGACGTACCATTCCATGAACCATTCAAAGAAGAAAAAAGAGAGTGATGGGAACTCTATCATGTCAACATGGGGAACTATCTCTTTCCATAAATCATCCATTAAACTAAACCTATTGTAATTGCATCTCTAATTGGATCATAGAACTCATGTTAGATTAAAAAAGGGGGCATAATCTACTTTACATAACTCATCAAAAGTGGATGGTATAAAACTAATATTTAAACCATTAGGTGTTGTAATTGTGGGATCAACCTAAATAGGTGTCCTATTGTCTTGAACCCCCACTAATGTTTCAAGGGACAAAATCTTGTCGTCTGGAATAGTAACATCATGCTTTCTTAAGCAATGGTTGGTCTAATATCTCCTATTTCGAGGATAATTTTGACCTACTTCCATGACCTACTTATGTTTTCCCTTTATGTGTAATTCCATGATTAGCACAACACTCCTTCCATTAGAATCATAAGTGGAAAGCATAATTCCTCATATATAACATTGTCATCATAACTATTCAAAGGATGGGTGTTTGTATGACTGGTTAGCAGAGGTCTTGTACAAAGTACCTAATGTCAATTATAAGGGGAATTTCCTTTAACTAGAAGGTCTCCACCATGGGAAAAATCACTTATATATTAGCAAAGAAAGGCCTAAACCTAATAAATCATAGTGAACTAATGGTAGGAATAGACAAAAGATATGGAAACATAGAATGAGTTATGTAAAGAAATAGAATAGAATTGGGTGTTTCCTTCACATTTGTATTTGTCTTGATTTTATAGACTCAACATGATGCTAATGTTTAGAAGGGAATATAGTTGCTAATTCTTAGTGCACTAAGCCTTAACCTAAATTTTGTGAAGGGCCTAGTAATGGCTAAAGCATAAAGAAATCTAGTTTTGAGGGGACTAACCCCGATCATTTTCTTGATCGCCCTATATCTTTTCCATATGTAACAAACGTTGGTGCTAAATACACATGTGGTTAACATGCAATTATCGCTCGATTAACATTCAACCCAGAACTGTAGGTTTCCATTCAACACGTAGATGTAGATTTGCATAAATCGATTAACATTGGGCCCATGAATGCATTCAACACATCAAGTAAGTTTGCATCATCCATTTTCCAAATATCACACATGTGAATTCATGGGCAACACATGGATGAGATGTTGCACATTTGTCATGCATCGATGGCCTATGGAAGCAACACACTCAACAAAAATCTAGGTAGACAAGAGATTAGAATCATAAACCTATGGAAAACCATTGAACAAATAAGGCACCAAGGGAAACTACAATGTTCAAACCATGACTCTTTCCCCACATGATTTTCTCATCGATTACCATCCCTAAAACAACCATTTCCTAATCAATCTAATTTCTATTTATTATTTATAGGTTGGGTGATTGATAAACAATATCAATTATGATCCCCTGACAAGTGGATTTCCTATGCTTGAATGGAATCCCAAGTTTTTATTAATATATTGAGTCGCATATCAAACCCCTACTGGATGATTTGCATCATATCTATCCACCTTACCAGAAAACATCCTCACCAAGGTAGCTCAATCCTTTCTATTTGAATTGTTTAGTTGAGCATGCACAATTGTGAGACCGACTATATTTGTATGTCATGGGCCAATTGATGACGTATTCATTGAGGGTATTCACCATAGTGGAATTGTTCTTAATCTACCATCTCTTCTTCCTACAAACAATTTGAAAGGTAAAGTTATAGAAGAAGCCCTTAAAGAGTATATATTTATAAAATAAGAAAACAAGATTATATATTTATAAAATTAATAAAAAAATAATAATTTCTAGGAAAACAATTCATTAAATATTGAAGAAATATGCAATGTTAAATTATTTTGACTTTGTACCAAAAACTATAATCCCTAGCAAAGTAGAGACTAATTAAAAAAACTAATTTATAAAATTATATTGGAGTCGCCAATTTTGTTATTGGATAAATTGGTAAATGCGGACATAAACTAATCTCCCTAGATCCACCTAGATCTAGAACAAAACATGACGGGACATGGTGTTTTCCTTAGGATTGTTTTCCTAGTTTGTCTTGCTTTCTTTCTTTGATTGCTTGGATTATGTTTTTTTAGTCACTGGGAGATCCATCTTGACTCTCTAACTGTTAAACCACACTGGAAAAACCTTCTTACTTTTTATTTTTTCATTTTTTGTTTGATTTCCACACCCTGCTTTGAGGGACAGTGCGACAACCAAGGATTTCCGCACCCTACCCATATATGGCCTACAGAAATCAGTGATTTTCGCACTGTGTTAGTCTACAGCCTGCGGAAATTGTGAAATTTTTTATTTTTGATGGTTTTTTCCTTACCCAGACCTTGGATTTGGTTTTGGGGTGAATTTTTGGGTTTGATTATGAATTATTTACAGTCTTCTTGACAACTTTGAAACTACTTTTATCCATCTTTTCTTTGTTTTCTTTTGAAAGATTTAGTCTCTTGTTTTGAGCGTCTTTCTGTTAGGATATTTAGACACTTAGAAGTTAGTTAAGATCTACTTGGTCTAATATGTCGTTAGGTAAAAGTGTGTTTCTTTAGTATGCATTAGTATGCATTTGTAGTTAGGAAATCCGACGGTCACGATATGTTCCCAACATAGAGTGATCTGACGGTTCATACTCTCCTCGATATTAACGGCCATTGATCCATGGATTAACACCCGATTGGTCCATGATCTCTATTTAAAGAGCATGGAGGGTCATTTGCCAATGATCGATTGTGATAAAATCTCTTGTAAAATCTCTCTGTAATCTTTTTCTTTGCATTAATAAACTGCTCCAAGTGGCCGCGTTGGTTGGGGCCATGGATGTTTCCCCATAGGGGTTTTACCACGTGAAAACATCGGTGTGTTGATATTTGATCTGGTTATGTGAGTGGTTACTGAAGGTGTTCATCCTCTGTTGGAATACCTGTGTTTTCGAACATGGTATCAGAGCCTGTTTGAAGACCCGCTCCTGTTGTAGATCGAGATCGTGAAGCCAAGTTGCCTCATCTCTATTTTATGGCATTTACGTACATTTTTGGGATGAGAGGACTGTTCCATTGCGTCCGTATCACTCATTTCATTTAGGAACACTTTTATTTTCACTCAAAAAGGTTTTTGTTTGCCCAAGATATGGCCATTACAGTCAGATCCAGAGGTATAAAGTCTGAATACGCATTTTTTAAAATTTTTTTGCAAAGTTTTGATTTTATTTCGGTTTGTATTTTTTATTTCCGGGCTGCTACTCTTTTAGATCTGCATATGCTCTTTTCCCTATGCCTTATGTGATCTCGGCAAATAAAAAACAGATAGGAAAAGGTGCATCTTCCGGGTAAGCTAACCGAGATCTAACCCTTGTTGTCATCGAGAAGCGAAATTTTTTCTTGTGTGAAAAGAGTTTTTTTGGAGCATGCCCTCCAAGGCCTTCTTCAACAGCACCAGCAGCAGCACCAGCAGCAGCAGCAACAACAACAACAACCACAACCCCCAATCCTCCTTCTCAACATTACAATATGTTTTGCTAGACCATTTGGTTAAAACTTACCTTATTAAGTAAGAGGTCTTGATTTCAAGTCTCTCTTTTGTTACCTTTTTTGAAAAAGTTCATGCTATAAATTGTAAAGTGCATTTCACTTCAAGTATAAAAGTGAATCACTATAAGTAGCTTTATATTTTATTTTAGGGTTATTTTTCATGCAACTTTTATGTTATAAGGTAACCTCATTGTAAAAGTGATCCCCACTTCTCTTTATAAAAGTGGGTCACTTCATAAAGTAGCTTACACTATCACTTGGTTATTTGGTTACCGTTTATGCCTTTTTAAAAGGGGCATAACTCTCACATCGGAAGTCCATTTTCAGTGCCGTTTTTTTTTAAACTGCACAACTTTTCGAGATATTTCCATCCAGATCATTAATTTCAGTTTTTAAAATCTTCATTATCTACATATTTAATATGGCTTCTACAAGTACTATCATGCTTACCAACAACAACTACTTCCAATGGAGGTCCCATATGGAAGATTTATTAAGAAGTAAAGGCCTGTATCGGATTACCATGGGAAAGGAAACAACCCCCACTGATGATGATAAGAAATTCAAATGAGATAATAGGAATGACGAAGCACGTGGACTAATTGGAATGTCCATCTCTCCTGATCTAAGGTACCACCTTCAAGGAATTGATGACCCCGAAGCAGCTTGGGACAAGATTGAATCTGTGTTTGGTAAACTCAATATTATTCGAGC
>ML780447.1:855266-954071 GCA_009831015.1 Picea engelmannii | reverse complement strand
ATCCTCCAATATTAGTAAATTCAAGCCACTATAGTCCTCACAAAACAACTTGGCAATTATGAAAATGAATTTTTTGTTAGAAACTTGAAGGTTGGGCAGTTGGCTTTGGTCTCTTTGTTGGTCTGGAAAATCTACTAGACTCAGAAATAGAAGGAAGTTCAGACCCCTAGTTGATATTAAGGAAATAAACCCAATGTTAAAGAGAGGCAAAGTCTTTTAAAAATAATAATAAGAAGAAGAAAAGAATGAGAAATGCAAATTAAAGTTTTCAATTTGAAACAAATGAAATTTATGACTTAATGCATTGTGATTAATTAGGCTTCATTAAAATTTGGTAAAAAGAGGGAATTTTTTTAGGAATTACATAGTAAATTTGATGTTCAAAGGGGAAATATTTGGGAATAATGACTAATCYGTGAAAATATCAAAGAGATGCTTGTAATTAGGAGATTAGTAAATTTTGTTAAAAACATAGTTTTACCATGGAGAATTTTATTTCCAAGAAATCTAATAATCTGGAAAATAATTTAAGCAAATAAATTACATAAATTTATAAATGTAAATGTGCAATTCTATGTTTTCTTGACAAAGTTGAACAAATGGTAAAGTTTGGTAACTACTAGTAAATTTTTAAATTACCATCTAAATGTTCTAATACTTGAATAATAAGAATGGAAACTATTAAATTTATGATTCCTGCACGAGTAATGGAAAACTTGAAATCTTTCCCTTATGTGCAAAAGTTTACATTATGTTAAGATTTTCCTAGAATTATGCCATGCACATGTCGCTTTGCACTCCTGTAAGAATTATAGCAACATATTATTTTTTAGTTATTGATTAAGTGCATGTATAATATACTTTCCGTAGCTAAAAAGGGAAGATGGGTAACCCTAGTCACGAACACTGTCTCTACCTACCTGTGGAAACCCTATTCATGCTCATGTCCCTTTCCTGTATCTTTTTGCGGTTTACCATTTGTCTCTGTACTTTTTTTATTTTCTAAAATTATGGAAAGGGATTTATCTAATCCATTATCCAACACCTCATGGATTTCGCTGACAGAAGATGTAGACCTAGTGGATTATTCCCTGGATCCAATGGAGGACCAGAACATCTGGGTCTCATTAGTTGGATGTATGAAAACACCAAGCGTGGAGCATGTATGTCCCTAGCCATTTCAGGAGGCTAGGAGTAAGGCTCGGATTTATTATTCAAGGTCTGTGGAGCAACTTGCTTCTCCTTCACTGCAATACTCTTCCTTGGCCTTGGATTCTGCTCCCATAGCTTCAGTGTCGGGTCTAGGGTTCGTATTGGATGCGGCTTCTGCTCTTGGAGGTGATGATCTAGGGCTTCTAGGGGTAGCCCATGTGGCATAAGTGTTTGGAGTTGACTCGCTCGAATATTTCCCTCCCACATTTACATAGTCCTTCCTATCCCTAAGCTACGGGGGATTTTCAAAATCAACTTCTTTTGTGGACTCAATTATTGTCTCACCAACTCCATGTTTGAAAGTGGTCAAGGTCGTTCACTCTATGCAAACTCATTTGTCGAAGGTTGGGCAAGGCTCAATTAAAGGGACAGATGGACAAGTGAGATCCCCCTCTTCACCCCCCAAATCTACATAAAGGAGAAAGAAGGATAAATGTGTGAAGTACAGAGGGCAAGAAAAGTTATTTTTTGGATAATACATCTCGATGCTAGAAGCAATGGAGATGGAAGATCTATCCCTAGTAGGGTTAGAAAGGGGGAGTCGTTTCAATCAAAAGCTTCTCACAAAATGGGCAAAGGTTTCTTGGCTTGTGAATTTAAGGTATGTCCCAGAGGTTCATACCCTCTCCAAGGGATGGTTTAGTTTTAATTTTTGAACCATCTCAGACATAGATTGGGTTCTTAAGAAACATTGGAGCATCGACTCTAATCTGATCCTCCTCAAGAAGTGGTCCCCATTGTTTGATGCTCAGAAAGAAAGGACAGATAGTATCCTTATTTGGGTCTGGCTATGAGGGCTTCCCATGGAATTGTGGACGAACAAGATTTGTTTAGAGCTAGGAAATTTCTTGGGGACTTATTTAGATGCAAATATGTCTTTTATGGAAATAGGGGAAATGGAAATAGCAATAATATTGGTATCTTTGAATATCAAGGAAGGCTTGTTGGGCAAATTGGATTTAGTAATAGGAGAAAAATATTTGAAGCAAACCCTAGACTATGAAGGAGTTCCATTCAAATGCAAAAGGTGCCATCAATATGGACATAATGTGAAAAATTGTCATCTCCCTTTCCATGGGAGCTTGGGAGGATCTTCAAGGGAATCAACAAATATAAGGCGGTACCCTCATCAAGAGGTCTCCTCTAGGCCTTCTAGGAAGGGGAAGTTAATACCCATTCTAGGTTCTCCTCGAGGGTATGATAGAGGCATAGCCCAAAGGGATATGAAAACTTATGTAGTTGACGTAGGGGATGAAGGAAGAATCCTCACTCTCATGGAGTGACAAGATTGGATGGTTCGACGCAAGGCTTATGTGGTTTCTTTGGGTATGCTTTTTATTCCTCATCCATCTATTAATATTCTTATAAATTCACTTTATTTATTGGGGAAAGACTGTTCTGAGTCCCTAAAAAACCTTGCTATTCACTATGTTGAACCCCCTTTCCCCTTTGATGAGAGTCATTTGCTTATTTCCCATTATGCATTGGTTGAGCCTATGTCTCCCCCCACTATCCCATGAACAACCAAAACCTCTAGGCCTTCAATGGATTATGAAGAGGAGGCCATTTCCTATTATTTGAGGTCATGAAATGTTACATTACCCTCTAGCATTCTTATCCCCAAAGACCTATAGGGGTTGGGTAAAAATCTTCTCTCGTACAATGGTGGTGTTGGGAGGGGTCGAAAAACTCTTATTTCCATTGCCCAAAAGTGGTCATTGTTAAATAGGGTAGTCAAGAAGAAACAATCCATTAAAGGGATACTTAGAGCTTTGTCTTCCCTTGGAGGGGTTCCCCCATGAATATTTTATCCTTCAATTGTCGGGGTGTGGCAAGCCCATTGAAAAAATCATCCCTAAATATGTTGGTCTCTACCAACCAACCAAACATAATATTCCTTTAGGAGAATATGGGGAAAAGTGAGGTTTTTTCAACCCTCTTGGAGTCACTTATAAAATGCATGAACTTCTCTTGCATGGATGCAAAAGGATGATCTGGTGAGTTGGAACCTTAATCATCTTAAGCTCCTAAATTTACGGGGGTTTGAGTCAGGTATAAGGACTATCTTTCTCTCCTCAATTGGGAATTCAGGTCACAATCATCAATATTTATGGGCCATACATGGATCGTACACAGTTTTGGGAAGCTCTCCTTTGAAAATCCTACTTCAATACAGAGGAACTGATCATGGGAGGGGATTTTAATTTCTCCCTGGGAGAGGCAGAGTCATGGGGTCTGAGAGCTCACCTTGATCCGCTGTCATATTTTTTCCACAACCTTCTGGTGAGTAAAAGGATTATTGATGCCACTCCTGTCAAAATTGTTCCTACCTGGAGAAATAAGAGGGTGAGTGAGGAGAGAGTTGAAAAAAGGATTGATCAATATTTTGTTTTTGAACACCTTTTGGGAAGATATCTCCAAGTTAGGCAATGGGTGGGATCTGGAGGGGAGTCAGACCAGCATCCTAGTTTTTTGTAGGTGGAAAAAGAAATGATTAAACCTGCAAGTCCCTTCAAATTTAACCTAGAATGGCTCAAGGAGGAGAGCTTCACTGAGCTAGTCAAATCTCTTTGGATTCCTTTTGATCCAATTTAGGGGAAGATGTGGTTTTTCAATTTGTGGCAAACCTTAAAAGGCTAAAAAAAGAAACAATCGAATGAGACTTTCTAAAGAGCGAGAGGAATAATCGGGAGCTGAAGGACACAGAACAGGCTCTTCAAGCCATCAATGAGACTGCAGATGGAGTATTATCCTCAAGAGAATCAAAGGAATCTTTGGTTCAGCTAGAAAAATAAAATAAAATAAATGAAGTTGTTGGAGGAAAAGGAAGTCGCTTGGAGACTGAAGAGTATATCCATATGGATGGAAAAAGGGGATGAAAATACAATATTTTTCCAGGCTTATGCCAAAGGAAGAAAACTTAAAAACACCATATGGAGCCTTAAATACAATCAAGGTCGAGATGTGACTTCCTTTGAATTCCTAGCAAACATGGGTAAACTGTATTTCAAATCTCTATTTTAAGCTGACAATCAGGCCTCCCTGGCTGAAGTAGTCAGAGTAGCTGGACATTTTCTCCATTTTGTTGAGGCAGAGGAAAATAGAAGTCTCATGAAGAAGTCACAAGAGAAGAGCTAAAGGAGGTGCTCTATGGTTTCCAAAAAGATAAGAGTCCAGGGCCTGATGGTTGGACGATATTTTTTTTCTTGGTTTTTACAAGCTATTGGGAAGTGACATTTTACAAGTGCTGGAGGAATCGAGAAAGGAAGGGTACATGCATGATCCTCTAAATTCAACCTTTATTTCCCTAATTATGAAATCAAACTCCCCACAATTATTTAAGGAGTTTCGGCCTATCTCTTTATGTAATTGCATCTACAAAATAGTGGCCAAAATCATTGCAAGAAGGCTAAAGCCCATCCTTTCCTTTGTCCTCTCTAAGGAGAAATTCAACTTTTTGGAAGGCCAACAGATTCATGAGGCCATTTTCATAGATCATGAATGCCTTCATAGTATAAATATGAAAAATTTGAAAGGGGCGTTGGTAAAGATCGACTTATCGAAGGCATATGACAGGGTGAACTGGGTATACCTCTAGATGCTCCTCGTGCATATGGGATTTGAAGTTTCCTTCATAAATTGGGTTATGAGCTGTCACCTACACCTCCTTTGTTGTACTTATAAATGGTTATGCTTACCCATTTTTTGGGGCTAGCAGGGGACTACGATAGGGATGTCCATTATCCCCACTTTTATTCCTACCGGTGGTAGAGGGACTCAGTCATTCTATAATCAATGACAAATCTCATGGTTTTTTCAGGGGTATCCAAATCACTCCTACTCTCTATCTTACACATCTACTTTTTGTTGATGATGTTTAAATATTTTTTGATAGATAGGGGAATGATGCAAATTCCCTAAGAAATATAATACATCTTTTCTCCAGAGTGATAGGAATGCAAATTAATGAGGGTAAGAGTACTCTCTTAGTTAACAAGATGGAGGATGACGAGATTAACTACTATAAATCTTTTTTTCCTTTCCAAGTTAGAGAGTTGGAGTTGGGTCTGGAATATTTAGGCTTCCATCTAAATCCAATGATCCGAAAAATACTTAGATGTTGATAATTTAAAATACACATAAACATCTACTTGATCTTCGAAATAAAATGATCGCTTGACAGTTTTGCAATTACACGTGAAACACTTATATAGCCAATTCCACTTTAATGATAAATGACTTGCAAATAATTGAACTTGAAATGAACAACAATAATATAATCACATACACAAGTTGGAGAAAACGAAGTTCACCCTGTTAGCACTGAGAGTCACACTTAGACTGTTGTAAGTGAAAGCCCAGTACCCATCAGAATATAAATGGATTAAATTGGTTTGGGTAGGTGGATCAACAAGACTGGGAAAGAAAGGGAGAGGGAAACAACTTGTTTGCAGAGGCATTCCATTGGGCAAGGAGTCATAACATCCTATAGATAAAAATCAATCAAACTGTATATCAGACAAAGGGATATATAATGATGAGTAGAAGCATGGTGAATATAACAAAAGGAAGAACATCCATTGTACAGAGATCCTTTCTACAAACAGATAAAGATTGCTTCGACAAGAAACAATGATTTAATGGGCAAGCTACAACAGATCCTTTGTTGTTCATGAATCCATCCATCAATGGAAGATATGTTCCTAAAAACCTGCAATATATTAATGGAAAAACACAAAAGACAATATGATAACAACTCTCATGAATCTTTAATGGCAGAAAATGTCATTACAAATAGGCCCTCAGGCTTACAAATGAACAACTAAAACTTCTCCTCCATCTCTCTCCTCTCTTGGCTCATGAATCCAACCCTTTTCTCATCAAAAAACCTTTCATTTATAGTTAATAATATCTATCTACCCTAAGGAGGTTGAAACCAAGGAGTTACATAGGATCCTCCTCTATTTAGGAGTCTTGTTACAAAAGATTCCAACAAAAGCCTAACAAATTCCTATTTTTGGGGGATTTTGTCTATAATGATAAATGTCTTTTGAAACATATCATTTTGATTGATCTAGAGATGGAACACATGTCCCTCATGTCCAAATAAATCCTAGGATACCATTTGAACCTTCCTTGATAGGTGGCAACCTCCAAACAAGGCGAATATCCAACAACTATGCAAAACAGAGAGTTTGCAGCACCTGTTTGCAGCGCACAGGTGTTTTAATTATATCTCTCAAATGCCAAATTGGGTCAGGCTGAAATTTGGTAAGCAAGTCAATGCCATTATCATGCTCCTCCACAATTTTGTTTAGAAAAATCCACATCACCGTTTTAGAGTTATGATCAAATATTTAGAAGCAGATACTACAAAAAATGAGTTCGCATTGCCCGTGTTTGCCAGTTCGCAACGCCAATGATAAAACATAAAAAAATCCTTCTCTCAGCCTTTAAAATGGTATGAAAAACTTCATAGAGTACATGGTAGCTCTGAGGTTGTTGTGGATGTTGATAATTCTGAACGTGAGTGCCTGCAACCCTCTCTTTCCTCCAATTCGCAATGCCTGTACCAGTTCGCAACACTTTTGTTTGTGAGTTCACAACGCCAATTTCAAAATGGATCATGCACTTCAAGGAAGTTGTTAGAAAATTTGGTGACATAATCCCCGAAAATGGTTAAAAAGTAGGCATTTATAACCATAATTTTTTTTTGAAAAGATCCTTTAAAGCAATGATTGTAGATGAAAGAAAAATGTACTTGGAGTATGCTGCAAACTCTCCTAGTGAGTTGGCAGCACACAAAATTAACTTGAGTTGACCCTTGTGTGGATGTATAGTTACAAAAGGAATCTCAGGTACAGGATGGAGGTGTGGCATGTCAGAATCACGATGAAGAAAAACGAGAGTGTGAATTGTAAGGGTTTAGATCTTGACATGAAAATCATCATATGACTCAAACTTCAGACTTAGGCTAAACATAGCCCTATTCCTTTTGGAACTGACTGTAACCATATGAACACAACCTAATAACTTCAAAACCTATGTTCCATGAACCCTATGACTCAAAAATCAAAACAAAGAAGACTTGTTGACCCATACAACCTTATGTGTTAACACACCCAAATTCGGTTACCTCTTCGGGTCCACTTCCAATAGAGACTTCTTTTATTAATGCTCAAATGCTTGCATTTTACAATGAACCTTTTACATGTTTCTCAAATGTAGAAACAGAGGCATCGTTGGATTCCTGGCAAAAAATCATGCAAAAATGATATAAATACTTGAAATTCCAGATGAACTTCGACATGCTTTACGGTGTAGCATCGTACCCTTCACACTCTTTGTATGCTCTACGAGACTAAAATCTCTGCACAAAATGGTGTGTGTCTACCTTGGGGTGCATGCCCATTAAATAGGGTGCACCCCTAACCTTCTTCCTGAAATTTATGGCATATAATAAGTGTGGTTTGGTTGTTTCTATAACCAAATCCGCAAACATTGATGGTATTTAATTACAAATTAGTATATAGTTATAACCATAACATAAAACTCCATGAAATCTTTGGTAATATATGGTTATGTTTTGCAACGGTTATACTATATACTATACATAGTATATAATTTAAACAAATCCCATCGGATTACATGTTGAGATCCCTTCGCAAGGTATGGATCATATGGTATGTAATGAGACCAAGGGCCAAGGGTCGAGGGCTTAGGCCCTTGGCCCTTTGGCTCCCATAGATAACTTTACGCCATTTTAAATATTTAATATGCCATATGTTTATCAAAGCTCGTGTGGTGGCGCGTTGGTGTGGAGGGTTATGTGAATGCATTTGTTGGTTTTTAAGGTCATGGGGTCGAACCCTATTGAATCCATAATATTTTATATAACCAAACCAATATTGGCCAATGAAGTTTCGCCATCTGGCAACCTCTCATTGGCTATTTTAATGCCACAGGTCATACTATGATTGGAGCCACTTGTCATCATGTGAATCATCCACCTGGAGGTGCAATCTACCCAGACATCTTCCAATTAGGTGCTACATGTCAACCCTGTAGTGGTGGCAAGTGTCACCTCCTCATTTTCCCATGTATTTTGACCTTTGACCAAGTTTGACTTGAACTTTGACCGCTTATAATGTTCGCCATGTGGCAACCTCTCATTGGCTCTTTTAATGCCACAGGTCAAACTATGATTGGAGCCACTTGTCATCATGTGATTCGTCCACCTGGAGGTGCAATCTACCCAAACATCTTCCAATTATGTGCCACATGTCAACCTTGTAGTGGTGGCATGTGTCACCTCCTCATTTTCCCATGTGTTTTGACCTTTGACTAGGTTTGACTTGAACTTTGATCGCTTATAACTTTCGCATACGAGCTCCATTTGATGAACAATTTGCATCGTTGGAACACTAACGACGAGATGTATGCATTGATAGTGTTTTCAAGAGATTTTAGGAAACTTTATTTTTTAGCATTTTTGAGCCATTTTGGACCTCTATGGATGTTCCAGATCTTTCTAGACCTTTGTGATCATTCCTCCCCATTAGAATACTTTTGGACCTCCAAAATTTTATTCATCAACTAAGTGAGGTTACAGTTCCCTCACCCTTCTGATCTCCATCCATTGGGATTTACTTGGTTTTACCCCTTTAATACCAACTCAAAGATATTTCACATCACCTTGTTGTGAAGTTTCGATCCTTTTGTCAAGAATGACATCTTCATGTAGCTCATCCAAATATTCTGGAGTAAAATCATCAACTGCTAGCACCTGAATACTTTCATCTTCATCCATAATCATAGGAGGCACGTAAAGCTTCAAATTCTCAACATTTACCACTAAATACATTTGCATGTAGGCCAATGGATCTAAACGAAAGGCATTAATACCAATCTTATCTAAGATATTGAATGGACCATATCAGATTGGCCTTAGCTTTTTACCTTCACCTTCATTCTATATTTGTTGATATGTAGCCATACTTGATCACCGACTTCGAATTGATGATTGACCCAATGGTTGTCATGCCTTGCCTTATACTTGGCTTGGATCTTCTCCAATTGTTCATGTACTACTTGATGTACCTATTGAATCTTCTAGATGAACCTTTTACCTTTATCTGTATCATCTTATCCATCTTCTTTACCTACTTCTCCAAAAACAAATTCCATAGGTGATTTAGGCAAGTACCCCAAACATACTTCAAAAGGAGTTTTCTGAGTAGACGAATGCATGGCATGATTATAAGCATGTTGGATATAAGGAAATTGTTCATCCCATAATTTAGGATGCTTGTTGCAATATCCTCGAAGTAGATGTACCATTGTTTTGTTTACCACCAATGTTTGTCCATCTATCAATAGATAAAAAGTCATGATATTCTTCAACTTAGTGTCCATTAGCTCCCATAAATGAGACCAAGACTTTCCCAAAAAGCGAGAGTCTCGATCTGATATTATAGATGTAGGAAGTCAAAAATGAACCCATACATTATTGAAGAACATTTGTTCTATTTGTTTAGCTCTAACATGTTTCATGCATGGCATTAGAATACACATCTTGTTAAATTTGTCCACCATGAGATATAGATAATCATGACCTGTCCTGGACATCGGAAAACCCCCTACAAAGTCCATGGAGATACTTTCCCATGGACGTGAACTTAGCGGAAGTGGTGTATATAACCCTAGCTTTCTATTGTTAGGATTATGTGTGGCACACATTACACACCCTTTGATATACTTGGAAATTGTCTCATTCAACCGAGGCTAACAATACCTTTGTAACTGCGCTATTGTCTTACCAACCCTGAAATGACCAAAGATGAGAGATGTATGAGATTCTCTTATTACATTGACCCTTTCATCTCTTGGTATACATATTTTTCCAAGATGATATAATAAATTTCATGCATATAATAGTCTAAATGATGATTGTCATGAGTTAATGCATCATATACTTCTTTAAAATCATCATCCCTAGCATATTGTTCTGCATAACTTTCATGTCCTAAAGAATTATACCTGAGTATTGTAGAGGCATTAATTACTGGTCTTGATAACATATATGCAACCTTGTTATGAATACCCTTCCACATGAAGTGTCATGACTGTTGTAGCTTGGTTTGTGATTGCAAATACTGTAATGGTTGATGATTTGTATGAATTATTGTCTCCTTTCCCATTAAGTAATGCTTCCATTTATTTACACTTTGTACCAATGCATACAGTTCCTTATCATATGTTGGATAATTAATCACAACTTGAGTGAAAGTCTCAGAATGATAAGATATAGGTTTACCTCGTTGCATCAAGACTGAGCCCATGGCTTATTCGCTTGCATTAGTTTGAATCTCAAATGGTTGTTGTAGATCTAGAAATTCTAGAAATGGTGGGGTGCTTATCTTTTCCTTCAATGTCTCGAAGGATTTATTTTGCTTGCCTCCCAATTGAAATACCTATTTAGCACTCGTAAATGCATGTAGAGGTGTTGCTATGTATGAGAAATTAGCAATGAATTTCCTCTAGTACTTACTGCTCCTAAGAAGCTCTTGACTTCGGTGGCAGTATTTGTCTTGGGCCATTTCATATTGACTTCTACCTTTGCAAGATCTATTTTCAACTAACCATTCCCTACAATGTAACCCAAATATACCACATAAGTTTTTCCAAATTCACATTTAGACATTTTAACATACAACTTCTTCTTCTCCAAAAATTCAAAAACTTTCCTGACATGCATCAGATGATCTTCCCATGTTCAGCTAAAGATCAATATGTCGTCTAAATAGACAATAACAAAATCATCTATATAGGGTTTGAACACATCATTCTTCACTCTCATAAAAGTTATTGGAGCATTACATAACACAAATGACATAACCAACCATTCGAACAAGCCATGCTTGGTCTTGAAATCAATTTTCCATATGTCACCTTCTGCAATTATGATTTGATGGTAACCACTTTGTAAGTCCAACTTAGTGAAATACACAACATTATTTAATTGATCTAATAGACTGTCCATTCTTGGAAGAGGATAAGTATTCTTTATTGTAATCTTGTTCAGGGATCAAAAATCAATACACATCCTCCATGTGCCATCTTTCTTCAGAACTAATACAATAGGAGAACCACACGGAGAGGAGCTTGTTCTAATTATTCCTTTATCGAGTAGCTCCTGAGCTTGCTTCTTGATTTTTGCATTCTCAATTACCGATGACCTGTACATTCCAGTGTTCGGAAGATTGTTGCAAATATATTTCATGTTCAACCTCCCTTTTAGGAGGAAACCTTGTAGGTTCTTGAAACAACTCATCATAATTAGATATGATGTTGATCGATTCATGCTTATGATTTGAATCACAACCTGCTAAAGCATCTGTTATATCTTCTTCTTTCTGTTTCATTATCATGAAAACAAAATATTTTCTTCCGCTCACGAGTCTCTTCATTTACCCTATGCTCACTAAAGAAACATTAGTTTTGATGCGATGAGCTTTGACAATATATTCAATCCCATCCTTGAGAAGGTGATATTTGTTTTCTTCTCGATATAACACAACCTTCCTGTCAAATAGATATGGACTACCCAAGACAATGTCGCAAATGTCAATAGGCACAACATCTAACTCAACCTCATCAAAGAACTTAGTTGTAATTGCAAACCTAACCTTACACTTCTTTGTTACCTGCAACTTAGCATCGTTACACCCAACCTAATGGATATGGATTTTTGTGAGGTGTCGTCTTCAATCCCATCTTCTTAACAATTCCTTCATATATTAGATTTACTTGAGATCCATTTTCAAATAAAGTATCTACCTTTTTATGCTTGAATATAACTCTGACATGAAAAAGCTCGCTCATTTTCTTCTGATCAGTATCACTTTCCATCTTGGCAAATCGAACTGAAGAATTTGATTTAATAGTTGATATGTTGAAATTTTGGTATTCTCATTTAACCATAGACAATGTCACATCATTGTCACTCAATCATAGGCATTCATATATGCCACCCCCAATCACACTAACCTTTACTTAGAATAATTTCAGCAAGCCTACTCCAGAATCAATAACCCTAGTTTCTAACTGCAACAATAACTTAAGACAAGTAAAGAGCTCCTTCTCCAAGGGTAGCGTACAAGAGAGAGAATATCCATATCCACAGAACAAGTACCATACACAACTACAATTTCACTACTCTCTCAGACTTGTGCCATACTTAGAAATAATATCACTAAGATAATCACCAATAATATCACCAAGAGAATCATTTGATAGCGCTAGAGAGAGACCAAGACCAAGAGATGAACATACGCCCTTATTCCTCCTTGCAGCTACAACTGCAGCTCTCCAAAAGACTTGCACTCTAACTGGGTGTACAAAAGAGCTAAACGGTCCTCTATTTATAATAATTTGTCCAGTGACTTTTCTGGCTAGGTTGACCTAACTTTCTGGTAATTATATTTTTTGTTTACCTTTTTCATGTGGAGCCGACTTATATTTTTGGAAGATAATATTCTAATATTATTATTCTACTAGGCCAACTTGTCTTCTAGGGTTTCCACACATCTATTTAATGGTTCACTTGCTTTCCAAATATTATATTCTAAGTCAAAATTTACACGTGGAGGCCGGCATCTAGTTCATTTAGAACTAATAACTCGTCATCTCACATAGAATCTGACTCAAAAATTTAACACTCCCTCTTAACGAGAAAGGTATTCCTCTTGGCACGATCATTGCCATTACTTTTGTGCTTCTGCACACCTCAACCATTGTCTTGTTGAATTTCACAAATCTATACATCATAAGAAGTTGTGCACTTTCATTGGAGTAGCATACCAACATGCGTTGGGGTAGCATACCATCCTGCGTTGGAGTACCAACTTGTGTTGGGGTAGCATACCAGCCTGCGTTGGGGTAGCATACTAGCCTGCGTTGGAGTACCAACTTGTGTTGGGGTAGCATACCAGCCTGTGTTGGAGTACCAACCTGCACTGGAGTAGCATACCAGCCTGTGTTGGAGTACCAACCTACGCTAGGTAGCATACCAACCTGCGTTGGAGTGCCAACTTGTGCTGGGATAGCATATCAACCTACGTTGAAGTACCAACCTACACTGGGGTAGCATACCAACCTGCATAGGAGTACCAACCTACGCTGGAGTAGCTACCACTACTGAGGATCTCATCACTTCCCTATACTGAGGAGCACATCACTACCCACTACTGGGGAACATATCACTTCCCGCTACCGGGGAACACATCAATCCCTCTCCTGAGGGAAAATCCTTCTAGACCACACCAAGGTTGTCTTTGGATATCTCAAACTTCACTTTCGAAAGAGGCTTAGTCGACACATCTGCTACCTGTTCGTCGGTAGTAATATACTAGAGCTAATGTCTCATCATAGTCATCTCCCTCTTGCTAGGATAATCCTTTGGACACAAATCAGGCTTTGTACATCTCTAGTATATTTATCTGCAACATGCTTGATCAATGTACATCAACTTGGAATTCGCCACTGACTTCCCTTCTGGTCTCAGAACCAAGGAAAAGATATATATCCCAGTCCTTCTGACTGGATTCCTCCTTGGTCATTGTAGCAAAGTCTATTGAAGCAAGGAAATCTTCCCATAAGATCTCATATCTCCTCGAAGCCTCTAAATATTCGATCTATCCTTCTCAACCCATGGCATTTGTCTATCAGTCTTGGAAGATGTCTCTCTCTTCTGAATCTGAAAGTCTCCGAGTCTCAATTCTCCCTTTGAAGCTTGACTCCCGTTGAGTCTCAATTCTCCCTTTGAATCTTGACTCCCTCTGAGTCTCAATTCTCCCTTTGAAGCTTGACTCCCTCTGAGTCTATATAATATTTAGAGCCATTTTCTCCCTCTATGTGTGATGATTTTCTTTGAAGTCTCCTGTGAATGGTCCTGGAGAGGCTTCTCCTCCCTACTGGATCGTCAGGACTAACTCCCTATGAACTCTAGATCCTTCTGATCCGGTACTCGATGGGGCTGCCTACCTCACCATCGATGGAGCCATCTGCTCCTCATGATATGGCTCATCAATGTAGCATCCTGAAAAGTTTCATGGGACCACACTAGTCTCTTCTTAGTTATTGCAAAGATTCTGGGTAGGCCCTTCTGGCTCTACTAATTCTCCCTTATCTAAGGAGTGATCAACTATTCTAGAGGGATTTGTTCAATTATCCTTGGATCCTTCTGCTCCTTCCAATCAATCTCCGTATGAGATACTTAGTATGCCACAAAAGTACCCTTTTTCATCTTCTTCTTCTTCGGTACATGGATGTATACGGTCGTGTATACAACTTCTTATCTAGATAGGTTGCTCCATGTCTCAAACTAGATACCATCTAATATGTTGCCTCATGTAACCATCACTATAGCTCCCCTCAGAGTTATCAACCTATGTTGGAGTACCAACCTGCATTGGGGTAGCATACCAGCCTGTGTTGGAGTACCAACCTGCGTTGGGTAGCATACCAGCTTGCGTTCGAGTACCAACTTGTGATGGGATAGCATATCAACCTATGTTGGAGTACCAACCTGCACTAGGGTAGCATACTAGTCTGCATTGGAGTACCAACCTGCGTTGGAGTAGCTCCCACTACTGGGGATCTCATCACTTCCATCAACTAGGGAGCACATCACTTCCCACTATTGGGGAACATATCACTTCTCGCTACTGGGAAACACATCACTCCCTCTCATGAGGGAAAATCCTTCCAGACCACACCAAGCTTGTCTCTGAAGTACTCAAAATTCACTTTCGAAAGAGGCTTAGTCAACACGTTTGCTACCTGTTTGTCGGTAGCCATATACTGGAGCTAATGTCTCGTCATAGTCATCTCCCTCTTGTTGGGAGAATCCTTTGGACACAAATCAGGCTGTGTACATCTCTAGGCTATTTATCTGCAACATGCTTGATCATTGTAGATCAACTTGGAATTCTCCATTGACTTCCCTTCTGGTCTCGGAACCAAGGAAAAGATATATATTCCATTCCTTCTTTCTGGATTCCTCCTCGATAGCTATAGCAAAGTCTATTGAAGCAAGGGAATCTTCCCATAAGATCTCATATCTCCTCGAAGACTCTGAAGCTTCGATCTATCCTTATCAACCCATTACATCTGTCTATCAGTCCTAGAAGATGTCTCTCTCTTCCATCTGAATCTGAAAGTCTTTGAGCCTCAATTCTCCCTTTGAATCTTGACTCTCTCTGAGTCTCAATTCTCCCTTTGAAGCTCGACTCCCTCTGAGTCTCTATAATATTTAGAGCCATTTTCTCCCTCTATGTGTGATGATTTTCTTTGAAGTCTCCTGTGAATGGTCCTGGAGAGGCTTCTCCTCCCTACTAGATCATCAGGACCGACTCCCTCTGAAATCTAGATCCTTCTGATCCGATACTCGGTGGGGCCACCTACCTCACCATTGGTGGAGCCATATGCTCCTCATGATATGGCTCATCAATGTAGCATCCTGAAAAGTTTTATGGGACTACACTAGTCTCTTCTTAGTTACTGCAATGATTCTGTGTAGGCCCTTCTGGCTCTACTAACTCTCCCTTATCTGAGGAGTGATCAACAGTACTAGAGGGATATGTTCGGTTATCCTTGGAGCCTTCTGCTCATTGTAATCATTCTCCATATGATATACTCAGTATCCCACAAAAGTACCCTTCTTTGTCTTCTTCTTCTTCGGTACATGGACGTATATGGTCGTGTGTACAACTTCTTATCTAGATAGGTTGCTCCATGTCTCAAACTAGATACCATCTAATATGTTGCCTCATGTAACCATCACTATATCTCCCCTCAGAGTTATCACCTATGACCTTCTCGGAACAAGGACAACAAAGGGAAAACAATAGACAAGAACAATACTCTTATAATAAAAACAAGAACGAGAACAATAATCAGAGTAGCTTCTTCTCAGAGCTATTACTTGTGATCTCCCTAGAACAAGAGCCAAAATAAAAATACAATAATAAGAAATAGGAACAACACTCTTCTAGTTTTTTGATCAATCATTCCTCTAAGGTGACCTCCATGGAATTTATAAAATAACCTGCCTGAGAAAAGAGAAACAAGAGAAAAATCTATAATAGCATTTTCATAAGAACATATCTATGTAAACAAGAATAAAAGGCAATCTCATGGTAATCATCATATTATTATCAAGATGACCTGCCTGGAAGAAAAACAAGAAGTATCTCTTGGAGGAGATGTTAATTCATCTTGTGACCAAGTACAATAAGCATTTACATCAATAGTACTCACATGCTACCAAGTATTCATTGTATCTAGCAGTAATAGATCCTTTCAAGGATTGTTGTCACAACTAGTAATGTAACAATTATTAAAATTGATATGTGCAAATTGGAAACTTATTAATTTAATCAATCGAACCTAGAACCTAGAGTCTTATCTTCAAGAACAAGTTTTGTGATTTTATTACGAGTCTCCTTCACTCAAGATGACAATTTTTCTCTTCAACCTGTCCCCTGTACTTAAGACAATATGATTTCTTGACAAAAATATGAGTTAGAGAATATAATGCAAATAAACCCTAAAAATCTCATCCTTAATCAATCTAATACTTTGACTAGAGTCATCTTATAACTTTAACTTTGAACAGAGGTTACTATGATAATCATAACTTCAATAGATAAAAATAAAACTAGATGTTTGTAAGGTTACAATAATACCATAACAACTAGAGGCATATGAAAACAATCAAACACGGAGTGTGTTGTTCCTTTGAAAGTGCTAAATCTGATATCCCTCTGGATCTACAATTGTGAGAGATCCCTTCTTCTGCAATCACTCTCAAAATAATGATACAGTTTAAATATATATAAGTACATACCTCCGACAACATCGGCAGGTAGTGGCACCATCCAACAGTGATGAAAAGCAATGACGAACCTTAAAACTTCAAAGGTGCTCCACCTTGTAATATAAATGTAGTTGGAGATGCGCTGGGGTAATGCGCACTAGGACAACCAAATATTAGTCCCACCACTTCACAAAAACTTTTACTGCAACTGGTGTTGGCATTGCAACTGGTGCTGCAACTGGCACTGCAACTAGCACTGTAACTAGTGTTGGAACTGGCATGAAGCAACTAGCATGAAGGAACTGGCACGAAGGAACTGACACTGCAACTAGCACTGTAACTAGTGTTGGAACTGGCATGAAGCAATTGGCATGAAGGAACTGGCACGAAGGAAATGGCACTGCAACTGCAACTGGTACTGTAGACCTAGGGTTTTATGAGGTAACCCTAATTTCTCAACTTTAGAAATTTGTAGATTTGATTCAGGGAAGAGATGTGCCCTAATTAGGAGACCTTCTTAGTGAGTTTAATATGTGCTCAATGAGCTTGACAATGGGGGAAACTGAGTATCTTCGTTCCAATGGTTAGACTGTTATGAAGGAAATCGGCTCTGATACCATGTTGAAATTTTGGTATGCTCGTTTAACCATAGACAATGTCACATCATTGTCACCCAACCATAGGAATTCACATATTCCACCCCCAACCACACTAACCTTTACTTAGAATAATTTTGGCAATACTACTACAAAATCAATAGATAAACCATAGCTACTAACTACAATAATAACTCAAGAAAAGTAGAGTGCTCCTTCTCCAAGGGTAGCATACAAGAGAGAGAGTCTCCATATCCACAATACAATTACCATACACAACTACAACAACAACAACTGCAACTACACTACTTTCTCAAAATTGCGCCATACTTAGAAATAATATCACCAAGAGAATCACCAAGAATATCACTTGATAGCGCTAGAGAGAGACCAAGACCAAGAGATGACCATATGCCCTTATTCCTCCTTGCAGCTACAACTGCAGCTCTCCACAAGACTTGCACTCTGATTGGGTGTACAAATGAGCTAAAACGTCCTCTATTTATATTAATTTGTCCAGTGACTTTTCTGGATGGGCCGACCTGACTTTCTAGTAATTATATTTTTTGTTTATCTTTTTTCTTGTGGAGCCGACTTGTATTTCTGGAAGATAATATTCTAATATTATTATTCTGCTAGGATGACTTGTCTTTTAGGGTTTCCACACATATGTTTAATGGTTCACTTGCTTCCGGAATATTCTATTCTAAGTCATAGGTTACATGTGGAAGTTAATACCTCCCGCAACTACCAAAACATCAACATGATATATCTTTGCTTCCTATGGCCATGATCTTGGATTCATCTCCAGAATCTAACCCTAGATCTTGATGAGCTGATGCGACAATATTCTTCATCCCTTTATCCTTGGATTTATTCGGTCATAATTATGGATGCAGCCTCCAACACTGTGATTCCTCATGTCCTTTTTTCTTATGGTGGGAACATGCAGGTCTTCCCTCAACTTGTTTCGTTGTGGCTGATTCTTATTCTTCCATTTACCTTTCGGTTTCTTTTCGTACTTGAAAGGCTTCTTATCTTCACTTGCATGCTTACCCTTACTAGCTTCTAGATGTGTAGCTTGTACTGACACCTTATCAATGTTAGTAGGACTAAACATTAGAATAGTGTGACGAAGATATGAGTGCATGCCACCAATGTACTTCAGAAGAGTTTCATGAGTATACAACATAATTCCTAAGGATGATGCCTTCTTTTTTAATTCTTGTGTATATGCCTAAATATTATGTCCTTTACCTTGTCTCAGATGTTTCCACTCGATCATTTCCATTTGTGTATGTGTGTGTCAATGGATATAATTGCTTTCTTATAGCCTTAGTAAACTTATCCCAAGAAGATATTACTTTACCCTTTTGAACCAAATCAACTTGCATCTTACTCTCCCACCAGATTAAGGCAGTGCCACTTAGTCAAAGAGCAGCTAATTGTATCTTTGAAACCTCGTCCATAATTCTTTGAACCCTGCAATATACCTCTATCTGCTTGATCCCATTGTCCAATTTCTTGACATTCAATTCTCCATCATAGGTCGACAACTTAAACTTCACATCCAATTTTAATAAAGGTAGATTATGTTCAGTCTTCTTAGAGGACTTCTTTCGATGAGAAGAATGTTTACTTGCTTCAGAAGAAATTAATGATGAGGAGGAGGAAGGGGAAGGGGGCTCAGAAGGTCCATCGCCTTCACCTCCTCCTTCTCCTTTTATCAAAGTTTCTCCACTTATAGGATTTTTAATGATTGAAGTGTAGCTCTGATCTCTTCATGGGTCATGGGATAATCTTCTTATTCTTTTACCGAAGCCATCTTATGTTGTCGAAATCTCTTTCCAATTTCAGGCTTATAACTTGCAAGTTTTCCTTTGCCAAGTTTGAGTTTGGCTTTTGTAAGCATCCATTTGCAAAATACTTGTCAAACCTGCTCTGATACCAACTTGATATGAAAAATCCTTAGATGTTGATAATTAAAAATACACATAAACATTTACCTTATCTTCGAAATAAAATGATTGCTTGACAGTTTTTCAATCACATGTGAAATAGTTATCTAGCCAATTCCACTTTAATGATAAATGACTTGCAAATAAGTTAACTTGAAATGAACAACAATAATATAATCACATACACAAGTTGGAGAAAATGGAAATGGAATTCACTCAAATTGGGCTACCTCTTCGGGTCCACTTCCAATAGAGACTTATTTTTTTAATGTTCAAATGCTTGAGTTTTACAATGACCTTTTTACATGTTGCTCAAATGTATAAATGGAGTGCACCATTGGATTCCTAGTGAAAAATCATGCAAAAATGATATAAAATACTTGAAATTTCGTCAAGGTGACCCCGATATGCTTTACGGTGTAGCCTCGTACCCTTTGTACTCTTAGCATGCTTTACGAGACTAAAATCTCTGCATAAAATGGTGTGTGTCTACCTTGGGGTGTGTACCCATTAAATAGGGCGTGCCCCTAACCTTCTTCTCAAAATTTATGGCATATAATAAGTGTGGTTTGGTTGGTTCTATAATCAAATCCGCAAACATTGATGGTCTTTAATTACAAATTAGTATATAGTTATAACCATAACATTAAACTCCACACGATCTTTGGTAATATATGGTTAAGTTTTTCAATGGTTATACTATATACTATACATAGTATATAATTTAAACAACTCCCAACATATTACATGTCGAGCTCCCTCCGCAAGGTATGGATCATCTGGTATGTAATGAGACCAAGGGCCAAGGGTCGAGGGATTAGGCCCTCGGCCCTTTGGTTCCCATATACAACTTTGTTCCATTTTAAATATTTAATATGCCATATGTTTATCAAAGTTGATGTGGTGGCGCATTGGTGTGGAGGGTTATGTGAAGGCGTTTGTTGGATTTGGAGGTCATGGGGTTGAACCCTATTGACTCTATAATAGTTTATACAACTAAACCAATATTGGCCAAAGAAGGGTCGCCACGTGGCGACCTCTCATTGTCTCTTTTAATGTCCCATGTCAAACTATGATTGCAGCCACTTGTCATCATGTGATTCATCCACTTGGAGATACAATCTATCATGTCAGTTGTTGATTAGGTGCCACATATCAACCCTACAATGGTGCCACATGTCACCTCCTCATTTACCCCTATATTTTGACCTTTGACCAGGTTTGACTGGAACTTTGACCGCTTATAACTTTTTCATACGAGCTTTGTTTGACGAACCGTTTACGTTGTTGTAATGCTGACGACAAGCTCTACACATTGATACTGTTTTCGAGAGATTTTAGGAAACTTTATTTTTTAGCATTTCTGAACCATTTTGGACCTCTATGGATGTTCCATATCTTTCTGGACCTGACCTATGTGATCATTCGCGGACCCTTTTAGATCAGCCAAAATGCTATAAAAAAATGATTGGCAATGAATAGTTGCAAAATAGGAAAAGAGATTAAAGGTATGGTGCTTTCGATGGCTCCCCAAAGCGGGTCGGTTGATTCTGGTAAAGTCGGTTCTGGAAGCAATTCTGGTCTACTAGATGTCATTAGCTTAGAGCCTGAAAGGGTTTTGGAAAATATGCAAAGGTTATGTTTTAATTTTTTGTGGGCATGATATCAAGAAAAGTTTGTCTTGCCATGGGTCAAGTGGGAAGCCCTTGCTATTCCAAAGGCTTAGGGAGGTCGGGGTTTCAAAAATATCTTCCTATTCTACCAGGAACTTGTGGCTAAATTGGTTTGGAGGCTGATTTCATCCAATAGTCTGTTGACAAACATTGCCACACATAAACATATTTCCCCCCTCTCCATTCTAGATTGGATCAGGTCTCCTTAAAAAGGTATAGCAGGTTGTTCCATTATTTGGAAAGCAATATTAAATTATTTCAATATTGTTGGTGACAAACTTACTTGGTGAGTAGGCAATGGAATACAGGTTCGTTTAGGATCTAATCCATGGCTGGGGAGTGGCAGAGCACACCTACTACCTCAAGCATTGATCTAGGATTTACATAATCAGGGCTTCTTCCATCTAAATCAAGTAGTTGATCAAGAAAGATCTATAATATGGATTCAAGAATGGTTTGGGCCTAACTCACTAGGACTAGCTAAGGAGGCGACCACTCTATGGATGGACTATACCCGTGCCATAAAAGCTAGTCATATCAAAATCATTGATTGAGAGGATGAGTTGATTTGGAAGCATGCCCCTTTAGGGATATACTCTCCAAAATTAGGATATATTCAGTTAAATGTTGAACAACAGTTAAGGGAGCCTCTTTGGTGGTGGCGAATATTGTGGAAAGTCTGTTGCCAGTTAAAAGAGATAATTTTCATGTGGTGTCTTGTAATGAATGAGATTCCAACTTGGGACAAGATGAAACGTAGACAAATTGAAGGGTCGGGCTAGTGCTCTCTATGTAAATCCGACAATGAGTCAACATATCATCTATTTTTAAATCGTCCCTATGTCGCCCAGATTTGGAAGAAGGCGTCCTTTGTTTTGAGTCAACCTTGTGATTGGAGGGGCATGTCTATAGAACAAGATTGAAAATGTTGGGTCTCAAACCCTACAAATCATAATGTTAAAGCCTTGCCCCTAATTCTTTGTTGGGGACCCTGGTTGGAAAGAAACAATATCATTTTCAATGATAAGTTATCCACTCCTGATCGTATTGCAGCTCAAGTTGTCAGTATTTTATCCTTCTTCCCTCAAGAAAAAGAAGTTCCTCCTTTGAGGTCTATAGGTGAGATTCAGATCGACAAGTCCAAGCCTTGGGATTTTTTCGATGGAGCTTCTCAAAATAATAACCTTTCATGTGGGGGGTGGGGGGCTCTACTCTTCGTGTCTGAGTCACATTATTTCAAGATGGAAATGATTTTTGGCCAAGGAAAAAACAACCATGTTGAGTTGATGTCCTTTAAACTTATTCTTTTATTTGATATAGAAAAGGGGATGAACCATTTACAGTTCATGGAAGATTCAATGGCAGTTATTAATTGGGAAAACAAGTCACAACGTTGCCTCAACGTTTAGCTTCTTTCTCTTCTTGATGAAGTGCACAAAATTATGACCTCATTTGCATTGATTAGTGTTTGACATGTTTACAGGAAGAAGAAACAAGAGGCTGACTATTTATCTAAAGCAGGCCTTCAGTTGGATCATGGAAAGTGGCAGGTAGAGGAGGCCAGAGATGGGGTGATTTCTGTTTATTTCCACCGACTCGTTTTGGAGGGAGCCCCAGATCCCTCTCAGTTGTTATAGGTTTTTGGTAGAATATGCTTGTTTTCAAATCGCTATCATCTTTTTCAAAGACTCTCCAAGGTCAGCCTGGTGATATTATATGATCCTCTTTACTATGCAGACTACTGCAACTACATGTTTTTGGATTTTAGTATGGAAATTTAAAGACAAATCTTCTAATATGTATCAACCTTTTGTTTTGTTTTCTTCCTTTCAAAAGGAATAGTTCTGAGCTCCTGCCAAGGGGCTTTCTTTTTGGTCTTTTTTTTTTATGCCTGCAAGCTACAACAAAAACATGGAGGCTCCATGTTTTATACAGAATGTAAATTTTTCTCTTTGGATGAATACAAATCTATGCTTTTTTTTTTTTCTGAGGAAAAAAAAAAGAAATATATATATATATATATATATATATACTTTCCCTCTCTCTCAACACATAAATATTTATATTTATGTTAATATTAATCTGTTGGAGCACAGAGAAGGGAGCGAACGTTTGGAGTGCGATGGCCAATGGAGTTTTAAACAATACAATATTAAATATTAAATTATGCTCATTTGTGATTGGCTTTTATAGTCTAGCCATTCAGAGTAAATGGAAGGGAACATTTGAATGGAGTTCGAATCCATCATAATGAATGGAAGGGAGCATTTAAACGATGTTTGAAGCCATCAAAGCGATGACAGGAGTGTTATAAGGTATACAAATACATTTTATAATATTAATTCCTTGCCCTTTCATGATTGACCATCGAAATAATGAGAGAAGGGTGAACGTTCAGAGTACGATAGCCTAGGAATATGAGGTCCCACATATATTTCATAATATTAAACTCTACTCTTTCATGATTGGTGGTCAAAGTAATGAGAGGGGTGCATGCATTTCAAGAGCGAAGGCCTTGAGGCAATGGCTTGAGTTGATATAATATTTAATATATATAATAAATAAACGCAAATTTCAAAACCTTTTTGGGATTTGACCATTTCAGAGTTGACTCTGAAGAGTTTGGAGTACAACTCCGAAGGGTTCAGAGTACAACTCCGAAGATTTCGGAGTATGACTTCAAAGAGTGTTGAACATGATATTTTGAATATTACAGTCTAATTAATTATATTAGAACATAATATACTTAATTAGCTTATAAGATAATCATTACAAGAATGGTACTTAAATTAATTATTAGGCTAAGTAAAAATGTAATTATGGAAGGGGGGGAGGGGGTAACTAGTTTGTGGAGACTAACTATCGCTAATGAGGATTAACTAAATAAATATCGAGGAACGATATTTTAAGAAAGTATTAACTAAGTATCTTAATCAGCTTATAGGAAAAGGATAGATGTTAATCATTGGTCGAGTGAGCCTTTGTACCCTATGGTGACATGGCACATCATGATGGGTCCACGTGTTAAGTCGATATTGAACCACGTGTCACGACAAGAGACATGCACACAATGGTAGCAGAGACCAAGGAAGCAAGAAAGATTCAATCTTAGTTGTAGATCTCCCAAGGCCCCACATAAATTAAGTGCAGCCAAAGCATGAGAAGGGTCATTAATCATCGTGCCAGTTGGAAACTCCAAAGTAATCAGGGTTGTTGAATCTATAGGTACAATCCGTTGTAGTGTGTTTGTAGTCAGAGATAGTTTATCAGAGTGGTTTAGATGAGGGAAGTCTATTGACTCCATTGGGAGTACTCCGAAGAAAAGGAAAATCTTTGAATCAATGAACGGGGGAGTCAGATGGGTAAGTTGGTGAATACCACATCAGTGCCATGTCAGATGATACTAGTGACGAGAACCACGTGGTTTCCTCATGGCACTAAATATGAACTCAATCAATGAAAGTTTGGAAACTTTGGGATACTGTAACTTCTGGTTCGGAGTTCAGTTCTGAACATGCTTATAGTAATTGGAAAGATTTTTATGAGTATAAGATCAGGGTAGCCTCTAGAAGAGGGTTTGAGATGATTGAAGAAAGGTGAAAATTTAATACTCCATCCTTTAAAATGTACTTAGAGGATTGGGTGTGTTACACTAGTAGAAAAATCAATTTGAAGGGAGAGAAGAAGATTTTATCACATATGATGAGCTTGCATCAAGATTGGAGACAACCTTCTCTGTGGTTTACTGTCTTTCCACTAACATTATTTCAAGTGTCAAGTGGTATGTGGATAGTGAAGCTTTGAGACACATGACAACCAACTATTCAACATTCTTCATAATACAAGAACGAGATTTTGGCATACACATAGAGCTTGGTGACGATGTCAAGAAATTAGCAACTGAGATGGTTTCTATCCCATTCTAAATGCCAACAATATAGGTCCTTGAGCTACAAGAGGTATTGTATGTCCCCAATTTAAAAAAAAGGAAGAGTCTTTGAGTTGCTTTTCTAATAGATCTAAAGTGTATGGTTGAGTTTGGTGATCAAAAAGTGATCATTAGAAAATGTTGCATTGATCTTGGTCAAGTGGGTAATCTTTACATGTTGCTAGCAAATCCTATTAATCATGGAGCTTTGAGCATAGAAATGGAAATCTATGTGAGCTTTGACATAAATCAAATGCCGACAACTAAGGTGTAGATTTTTGAGGAACTATGAGAGATGCCCAACAGGTTTGTCTTTGACCTCTTGTTGGGATCTAAGTTTAGTCAACCAAATCTATCCTTGTTGCTGTCTTAGAACAACAAACATGTCTATTCAATTCTGCCAAGAAATATTCTCTCAACTGATGGATATATGCTCTTTTAAGGTTCCCTTGCAAGTAGTTTTAGTAACCCAATGTTAGTACATGCAAACCTCAAAACATATAGCACTCCTCTAGGATCTTAACAAGCTCCTACTGCTGATTTAAACACTAAGCATACATTAAAAATGAACACGGGTATTTTTGGTTAACATGACCTTGGATAACCCCCCCCCCTCCCCGAGGAAAACCAATTTGAGAGATAGATATATATTGGAGATCTCAAAGAAAAATTTACAACAAGTAAATACACAAGGAACCTGATACAATCCAAGCTTGTCCTCAAGCTTCTAATGGAGTCCCTTGAATCTTGTGCATGCTAAGCCCTTGAATAATGCACCCTCTCTCATATGTGCTTGCTAGATGATGTGTTGCGCCCTCTTGAAGTTCCTTGCTTGCTTTCTCAACTGATGGATATATGTTCTTTTAAGGTGCCCTTGCAAGTAGTTTTAGTAACCCAATGTTAGTACATGAAAACCTCAAAACATATAGCACTCCTCTAGGATCTTAACAAGCTTCTACTGCTGATTTAAACACTAAGCATACATGAAAAATGAACACGGGTATTTTTGGTTAACATGACCTTGGATAAAAACCTCTCGGGGAAAACCAGTTTGAGAGATAGATATATATTGGAGATCTCAAAGAAAAATTTACAACAAGTAAATACACAAGGAACTTGATACAATCCAAGCTTGTCCTAAAGCTTCTAATGGAGTCCCTTGAATATTGTGCCTGCTAGCCCTTGAATAATGCGCCCTCTCTCATATGTGCTTGTTAGATGATGTGTTGCGCCCTCTTGAAGTTCCTTTCTTGCTTGAAGATATGAGAAACCCCTTTGTGCTTGGGTTGTGCCCCCACTCCAACAAGCCACCCTCTAATTCAAGGCTTCCACAATCTAATGCATGCCTACCAAGCTTGATGCACACCATATCTTAGCCTTGCTCCCTCCATGAAATCTTGCGCTCCAAGGTGTAAATCCTCTAGCTCTTGCACCCTTGTCACTCACAAGTGCACCTCCTCCTAGATAGATCTCCCTCCAAGTCTTGTGCGCCCTCCTCTCCTCAAGAATGAACCCAAGACTCCAAACCCTCAACCTCTCTTCTCTTCACTCCTTTTTCTTCTCACCGAAATCTCTCAAGTGAGCAAGTGAACAATGAGCCTCATCCTTACCCTTTTGCCTCCTATAGCTTCTCTTGGGCCAAACCTAAAAGACCAATGGCCTAGATTCAATCTAGCCATGTCTAATCAATGAGTGAGATTTAATCCAAAAATCTCACTTAGAAAACCCACTTTCTCAAGTTTCCTTAGTTTTCTTTATGTCTATTAATTCACCCACAAAGTGAATTAATTGTCACTTTATGACTTAAGTGACATATTTCACTTTTGACTTAAATATTCTAAGTCAAGGTGAAATTAATAAAGTAAAGTATTAAGGGTAATAGTCTCCCCCTTTGTGTTTAGAGACTCACAAACACAAGGGGACCACTTTCCAAGGTACCCACATCTCAACATACGGTGATAGACATTGATAAATTTCAATAGAGTGAATATTGGGGCTGTATATCTACCAAAATAGAAACAATGCATAAAACAAGAAAGTGAAATGGAAGGAAAGGATTTCAAAGTTTGTTCATCAATGGAGGTTTCAATATCACCTCTAAAATAATTGTTAGTGAATGTAGACAGGAAGAAGAATATGTCCCAAATTTCCGTTGTTATATTCTTTTGGACATTCCCTACAACAAAAGTGTTGCCAATCACTAAAGAATCCATTTTGCATATTCTTTTCAAAATCTTTTCCTTTTCAACTCAATGATTGAGAAAGACAATTTAATTTAATGTCAACGGGGGCTTGACTTGTTGGTCAAGCACGGTTGGTGATATTCCCCAATATCCCCCAAGTGAAGTGACAATTTGATTTAATGTCAACAAGGGCTTGACTGGTCGGTCAAGCATGGTTGGTGATATTGCCCAATTCCCCCCAAGTAAAGTGACATGTTTAGATCCCTCATTTAGGGGGGGTTGACATAGCCAGCACAAGCAAGCTAGTAGTGGTGACGAATAAAGATCCTATCCCCTGCTATCATTGGCTTTCCAACAAACAAGGTGTTGATTGAGCAACACTAGAAGCTAAATATGAATCATCTTAAGAATTTTCTAAACATTTTAGTTTAACTTCTCTCTAGTTATAGGATATAAGTTTTGAATATTTTGTGCAGGCTTGAAATACTCTTCAAATAGTCATATGGGATGCTATTGTAATCTTCGATATTACACACATGCGTTCAAAAAAGGAAATGCATTGCAACAAGCACATCAAGCACACACACGTTACTCAAGAGAGATATTTGGGAAGCTTAACCAACTACGTTCATATTCCTTCTTTGAGAGTATTTATACAATAGAGAGACGGTTGGAGTGTTTGTACCCCCTCCAACTAATCATTTCTTAGGTTCTCTTTATCATGTACTTTATTACATATACATTCATATATTCACTTATTCTTAATGTCTAATGTATTAATGTATGATGACTTTTACAAGGGCCTAAGAAGGCTCCAAACATATCCCCCATTCTCAAAGTCTTGCTTTGTTCTGAAGCAACTGTGCAATGACATTTTGGGTCTCTTCTCCTATTGAAGTATCCTTATTGTGCATCAACCATGCATACCAGTCTGCATAGGTAAATCAACGACATCAGCCCCCAACATTATAGGAAGATACACGTATACAATGTTCTATTGTGACCCGTTACTCTTTATTCTCATCTTCAATCTAGTAGGTGCATGTGCAACCAATGAGTTTCCAATTACTTTCTCCCACCCAACAATGATCCTCCCTATTGTTACACCATGTTTCCTTCGGTGCAGTGAGTGGCTCGTCCTATCATCATCTTGCACCTGCACAACACCTCACAGTGGAGTGAATCACTTTGGCCTACCTACCATTGCTTTCCTTTCTAGCCTTCGAGGTCACAACCCAAGGAGCTATTCTACAACTCTTATATCGGGGGGCTCAATCAGTTCAATTGTTTTTGTGTCATAATTTTGTCCTTTAAGCTCTTTGTGTGTGTGTATGTGTCAACTGATGTCTCTTTCTTGAATGCCTTATTCTCTTGTCATTGTAGTGGGAATCTTGGAATCAATACTCTATGCAAGCCAGTGTCTGAATCCCACTGGTCAATCAAGTGGTCATCTTAAATGCTACAATATCCTTCATTCAAGTGCTCAATCCTTGTATGTTCACTACTTTGTTTAACTCTGCGTGGATACTTTCATGGGGTCTTTGTTAATGAACTAGAGTCTACAATTACATTTACCTGAAGGACGACTCTAACCATAACTCAACTAAGACTCTACATGATCATGACTCAACTCGATTCGACTAGGACACAACTCAATGGTTATACTCTACTATGACTCTAACTTGTTAGTAAAACTCAATTATACAAAAAACAATTTTTTGCATGTATTGGACTTTTATTGACTCGATCAGGATGTTGTCAATTGGAAATCAACTGACGTCAATGAGGAACCGATATCGTCAGCTTGGAAATGACTTACATTATAATGACGAAGAGGATCTTCTTTACATTCCACTCAAATTTTACAATGAATATGACTCAATCGACTTTACACACGGTTAACCCCTCAATTTTCTCACTTGGAAATCCTAAGGGTTAGGGGCCAATGTTTTTCACTTACTGACATTCAGATGGTTCTTTCATAGATAGCACTTGGGAAGGCCAATGTTGGTTTCCATTGAGGTCAGTTAAAAATATTGGTTAAGTGGTGCTTTTTCTTCAGAGACAGAGTCAACACAGTTTTCCATGGATTAGAGAGAGATTACTATTTTTGACCAGTTTCCTATTTTTTAGGAGACAGGTGTCCTGAGATCCGCATGACAATTTTGGGAATATAGTATTGATCCCAACGACATTTTGAGTCCAGTGACACCTTTTCGGGATGTCATGCGAGTAATTTCTATTTTTAGCAGATGGAGATTGGGGGCCAGATGGTGATTTTGATTGCATTTTCGGATTCCTTACAGAAAATCGAATTCGATGAGCATATTTCCTTTGACTTCCAAGGAATTTCTATTTTTGGAAGTGTCTATTTTTAGACATGCTATTTTGGCAGTCTATATTTAGACATGTTATTTTTGGCAGTAGTTTCCTGGTGGTCTCGAACATTATTTGGGGTTTTCCTATTTTTTATGGAAATTGCTATCTTTGGGCATGTTTATTTTTAGACATACTATTTTTAGTAGGAGTGGTCATCGGGTTGGGTGAGACGTGGCAGTTTTCGGGAGTGACATGTGGCAGGCTACAAAGCATTTGGATGATTTGGCACTAAGTTGGTGCATGATGGGGTTCATAAAGTGATATATGAGTCATGAGGGGGAGCACCTACCTTTTTTCTCTCACTTGAGGGGGGCGCCTACCTTTTTTCTCTCCATAATTACCTCCATTACCCACCAAATCCCCCCTTTCTCTCCCTTACTCCCACTCTCCCTAAATTCACTCCCCCTTTACCTCTCCACTATTTCCTCCCTCAAGAGGGCGCATCACATTCATGAGGGGGAGGCGCCCACCTTTTTCCTCTCACCTAACCCAAGGCACCCTCTCCTCCCTCTTGGGATGTACATACACTAGCTCTTCATTGTCAAAGGGTTGGATCTTCTATGTTGGCATATTTACACTTTAGATTTTTCTCCTCTTCTCTCTTTCTAGCTTTTGTCTTGTATGCAAGGATCACTACTACACCATTTTTTTCCCTGTTTCCTTGGTTCAATCAACCTCTTAACACTTGCAGAAGTAAAGTCTTGATGTGCTTGTATCAGGCCTTCTTGTCTTGTTGGTGTATTAGATTGTGAGTTGTGTTATTTGCAAAATTTATTTAGCATATCATTTGGGTATTAATCTGTTGTTTGATATCGCTTTCTACATATTTTATTTGTTGATTTTGAGCTAACGATTGCAGGGATTCCACCAAAACACTTCAAATTTTTTATTTGGAAACCTTTGTTGTTGTTGTATTGTGTTGTTTTGCATATTTTACAGGTGGAAAACAACAAACAAGAATCCTAGGGACACTTCCTTGTGGTTGGCATGCACCAGCCTGAATGGAGAGGACTTTGTCAGTGATGTTGAGTTTTGTACCTTGGGAATTGGTCCTCTAGTGTTATTGAGTGCTTAACACTAAAGGGGGGAAAGTACCCCTCCCTCACTTTACTTTATGTTATAAAGTCAAAGTGACTTTATGAGATTTTAATCATAAAATGACTTTATTAACATAAAGTTACTTAGGGAACTTAAGGAAAGGGGGAGATCTAATCTCCACCCTTGATCTTGGTTGGCTAAGATCTAATCCTAGCCATTGGTTCCTAGGTTAACCTAATGATGAGGTTAAAGGAAAAGAGAAGGAGGAAAAGGGCATTCATTGTTCACTTGCATGAGAAGTGAAGAGAGGAGGAGGAGAAGGAGATTTGGAGAAGAGAGGAGAAAGGGGCGTACTTGAGCAAAAGGGCGCACGAGCTTGGAGAGAGGGAACATTTGAGTAGAAGGGAAAACAAAGCTAAGAGAAGGGGCACACTTGAGTAGGAGGGCGCACAAGCTAGGGCGGGGGGGGGCGCACTTGAGAAGAGAGCGCACCAAGATACAATAAACACACATCCCAAGTAAGAGGGCAGCAAGGAAGGGGCACAAATCCCAAGGACTTAGGTGTGCACTTCGAGGAGAAACTAGCTACCAAGATTGAGATCATTTGGCTGTTGTAAATCAGGTTCCTCATGTTCATTTCTTTGCTGTAATATTTCTCTAAGAGCTCTATAATGTATTTCATCTTCAACTAGTTTTCCCCATGGGGGTTTTTCTAGGGTCTTGTTGACCAAAAATCCTTGAGTATATTTCTGTAGTGTGCATGTTTATTATCAGCATTTAAAGTGGAAAATATCAGAGGTGTATTTATTGTTTTAGTGCATGTTTAAAGAGATAACCATGGACAACAAACTATCCTTCAAATTAACCCTTAAACATAACATTAAATGAGCAGCAAATCAAACTTGAAGGCAGCCACAAAACAGTGGCAAAATAGACCTGTTTAGAGACCTTTAAACAGTCCTAAAAGTTCAGACCTTTAGTAGCTTCAAGAAACTCAAATTTATTCATGGTATCAGAGCCTAAGGGCACAAAATAGGGCTAGGTAGATTTTTGTCTCACCTTGGAAGCTTCAAATTCACACCTAAGCTTGGTGTGTGGGCAACAAATTTCTTTGGTATTTTTTCATTAGTGGGAAGCCATGTCAGTTGGAGGGTTGAGGGTGGAGGATAGGCTACCGGGGGCTGGTAATCGGTCTCCATGGAAGGCTAGGATAGTCTGGATCTTGGAGGAGGGTGAGCTATGGGACATTGTGGAGAGTCTCGTGGTTCCTTCTATTGATGCAATTCTCCTGGTTGAGTTCAGGAAGAGGAACATCAAGGCCAAGAGGACTATCCTAGATGCAGTGAAAGACCATATTATTCCTCATGTCGCTGGTAAGGACTTTGCATTTCATATGTGGTAGTCCTTGTGTAGCCTTTACCAGAGCCCTAACTAAAATCAGAAGATGGTGCTCCAAGAGAAATTGAGGGGCAATAAGATGACGAAGAATGATTCGGTCGCCTCATTCCTCATGAGGTTTTCTTAGATTTGTGATGAGTTGGTAGTTGTGGGGGAGATAGTGGATCCATCGGAGTTGGTAAGGACAACCTTAAATGGCTTCTCCAAACCTTGGGAGAGCTTTGTATGAGGCATTGTAACCAGAGATCATATGCCTAGCTGGAGAGGCTATGGGATGACTTTGTACAGGAGGAGCTTAGGATTGGCTCAGGATCTACTAGTCAACAACCTGGTGGGGATGATGGTGAGGATTTTTCTCTTTCTACAAATGGAAAGAAGAAGACCAAGAATTGTCCCAAGGGTGGGGCTAAGCAACAACATAAGGGAGGTGAGAAATAGAGGGATACGAACGAAGTTAAATGCTTTGCTTGTAACAAGATGGGGCACTATGCTGGACAATGTCCCAATAGGAAGAAGAATAAGTAGGGTGGTACAACAACATCAACTAAGGAGAATGGTACATAGACAATGGAGCATCCAGTCGTATGTCTAGTGTTAGAAAGCACTTTACTGATCTTACAGAGTCTGGGATCAAGTTAGAGATACTGATTGAGAATAACACCATATTCAGGGTGGTTGGGCATGGCACAATTTTCTTTTAGAGGGAGTTGAGGCCACCCATGGTGTTCATGGACATCTTGTATGTCCCTGGGCTGAAGAAGAACTTGATGTCAATTTCCACCATTTAGGATAGGATATTTGAGGTGTCATTCCAAGGTGACGAGGTCCTCCCTTACCTTAAGGGGTCCAATATCACATCAGCCAGAGTGATTGGGACTTGTGATGGGAAGTTGTACAGACTCAATTTTCAACCATTACATGCTTTGGCTAGTATCAACAATAACAGTCAGTTGTGTGAGCTTTGGCATAAGAGGATGGCTCACTTGCATCATGGAGCTCTGAGGGTGTTGAGGGAGATAGTGACAGGATTTCCATAGTTCGACACTCAGCATCAGGAGGTATGCATGGGGTGTGCTCTTGAGAATTACACCAAGAATGTCTCGTGAGCAGTGACAGTAGATCAGCTGGGGTACTTGATTTGGTACACTCTGATGTGTGCAAGCCCATGTCATCAGTTTCCTTGGGTGGATGTGAGTACTATGTGACATTCATTGATGACCACTCTAGGAAGACCTGGATCCATTGTAATGTTCCTGACTTGGCTAGTCTAGGAAATGCTACTAATGTGTGTGTAGGATCAAAGGTTTACAGCATATAAATGATCATACAAATAATAAACTTGACAAAGGACTGCAAAGTTTGTATTATGATATCTCTGTGGATTACAAAATGGCCGACTGTGGCTGAATAAACTGACAATACTCGACTAGATCAATAGACAAAGGATCTTAGCCAAAATACAAATAAGCAACTGTGGCTGAATAAAATAACAACCCTTGGCTAGATCAAAAGACAAAAGGATCTTAGCCGGAATACAAATAAGAAACGAAAATATAATACCCAGAATATGGGAGCACTGCAGAATCAATGAAGAATGATGGAAGACCTAGATGATCTTCCTAGTGACTAGGGTGTGTCTTTCAACACCAAAATCAACCAACTGGTGTCTTCCTCCTGGAATACACTGAACTATCTCTCCTGAGATGCGCCTCTTCTCCTCAATGACAATTCATAATCTTCATAATGATGAATTAGTTCGCTAACCCTTCCTTTATAGCTTTTAAAAACCCTAAATCATGCTGAAACCCTAATTCATTGTTGACTTCGAAAACCCTAAATCACTACTGAAACCCTAATTCATTGTTGACTTCTATTTTTATCTCATAATGACTTAAAAGCGCTTTTAACCCTTTTTAGCTCAATGTCACTTTCCGAATATAACACCTGTGACTAGAGTGACCTCTAGTAATCATGTTTACCCCTCTTTGGTCCTGGATATAGTCTAACAGGGTGGTTTAGACCATTAGGCCTCCTCTTTGGAGCTCCTATTTGGAAAGGGACATTACACTCCTCCCTTCCCGAAATTGCTTGTCCTCAAGCAATACCAGTCCACGGTGCTGCAACACCTGCTCGCTCTCCCAAGTAGCGTCCTCTATTGGAAGCCCTCTCCATCTGATCAAACACTCTCTAATGACCCTGCTCCTCAGTTTTCACTCCTAGAACTCGAAAACCTCCTCCAGAACTAACTCCAACTGTCCCTCCTCATCCAACAGGGGAAGCTCCTCTGATGTGCTAATGAATTGTCCCACTTCCTTTTTTAGGCAAGACACGTGGAACACGTTATGAATCTTGCTCCCCTTTGGAAGCTCTAGCTCGTAAACAACCTCGCCTACTCAGTGCATGATCCTATAAGGACCATAAAATTTGGGCTTGAGCTTCTCGACCCCACTCTTCTTCAAAGATGATTGTCTGTAGGGTTGGAGTCTCAAGAAAACCAAATCTCCAAACTCAAATTTGCGCTCTTATCTTCTGTCGGTTTTGTGTCATCTGCAGGTTCTCTTTCAACAACTTGAGAATCTCCTGACTCTCTATGATCCAATCCTTGGCCCTGGGAGCTCTGCTCTCCCCGAAGACCAAGTCTACCAAAGTGGGAGCATCATATATGTACAATGCTTGGAAGGGTGTCATACCAATGGACATGTGGAAGGTGGTGTTGTAGCAATGTTGTCCTAAATGTAACCACTTTACCCACGTTCTCTGTTGTCCTCCTACATAGTTCCTCAAATACCCTTCAACCCACTTGTTGACAATCTCAGCCTGTCCATCTGTTTGAGGGTGATAGCTAGTGCTAGGTGTCAACTCTGTCCCCACCAACCGAAAAAACTCTCTCCAAAATGTCCCTATGAACCGACTGTCCCTGTCACTAACGATGTTCTTCGGCAACCCATGAAGTCTGAAGACCTCCCTGAAGAAAAGCTCGGTTACCTGAACTGTGTTGTACTCTGTCGGTATGGCGTAGAAGTGAGAAAACTTGGTCAATCTATCGACCACTACATAGATACAGTCCTTACCTTGGACCTTGGGTAGACGTGTGATGAAGTCCATAGATATACTCTCCCATTTCTACTCTGGAATGGGGAGTGGCTGAAGTAGCCCTGCTAGAAGAGCATGCTCTGACTTGTTTTGTTGCCAAGTCACACACTCACTGACGTGTCTCATAACATCTTGTTTGAGGCCCTTCCATGAGAACTCTCTCTGATCTTTCTGTAGGTTTTGAAAAACCCTTGATGGCTTGCTAGAGGTGAATCATGAACTGCGGTGAGGATCTTCTTCTTAAGCCCTGAATATGGCACCAAGTAGACTCCATCCTTGTAAAATATGACATCGTCAATGACCCTATACCGGTCATCCTATATCTGCCCATCCATCACCTCACAAGCGAACTTGTTCTTGGAATATTCCACTAACAAGTGGGATTTCCAATCTGTTGAAATCTCCATCAAAGAACATGTCGCGGGTCTTCTCGATAATGCATTAGCCACAATGTTCTTCTTCCCCTTGACATACTCTATGTCAAAGTTGAATGCATGTACCTTCGTCACCCATTTCTGTTGGCACTCACTGAGGTCCTTCTGCTCAAGGAAATACTTCAAACTATTGTGATCGGTCTTGACCACAAATGCCCACCAAATATTGTCTGAACTTGGTCAAGGCATGCATGATTGCCAACATTTCTTTGTCATAAATGGAGTACAACCTCTCAGGTTGACTAAGCTTCCGGCTCTCGAATACAATGGGGTGTCTTCCCTGCATCAAAACTGCACCGATCCCTTCACCGGATGCGTCACACTCTAGTACAAATGGTAAGGTGAAGTTTGGTAGTGCCAACATTGGACAAGTGCCCATGACTTCCTTCATGTGATCAAAGGCTTCCTGTGATTTCTTGGTCCATATGAAGGCCCCATGCTTGGTAAGATTTGTCAGCGGTGCTCCAAGCTGAGAAAAACCCCGGACGAACCGCCTGTAATAGCTGCACAACCCAAAGAAGCTCCTCAATTTTGTCACGTTCTTGGGCGTCGGCCAATCCAGAATGGCCCTGATCTTCTCTTGGTGCACCTATACCCCCTATGCACTAATGATGTGGCCTAATTAAGGTAGCTCTGCATACTGAAATTGCACTTGGACTCTTTGGCATATAATGATTGTGCCTTCATGATGCTCAATACCTCATCCAGGTGCCTCATATGCTCTTTCCATGACCGGCTATAGATCAAGATGTCGTCGAAGAAAACCAAGACTGATTTTCTTAACTGATCCCTGAATATATGGTTCATGCAAGACTGGAATGTAGCGGGTGCATTCGTTAGCCCAAATGGCATAACCAGGAACTCGAAGTGTCCAAAATGACATCAAAATGACGTCTTCTCTATGTCTTGCTCTCAGATGTTGATCTGATGATATCCAGAGCATAGATCAATTTTTGAGAAGAAAACTGCCCCATGCAGTTCATCCATCAACTCATCAATGCATGGGATAGGGTACCGGTTCTTGATGGTTTTCTTGTTCAAGGCTCGATAATCAATGCACATCCTCATGGTGTCATCCTTCTTCAGAACTAAGACAACTGAAGAAGCAAATGGGTTGTTGCTCGGTCTGATGTGTCCCATCGCCAGCAATTCCTTGATTGCCTTCTCTATCTCATCCTTGAACCTCCTAGGATGATGATAGGGGGGGTGATCATAGGTTTGGCCCCCTCCTCCAACTCAATGGTGTGCCTCAAACCCCCTGTCAGGTGGTCTCCCTAGTGGAATTGCCTCAAAGACTTGTTGATGTCGTCCCAATAAATTCTTGATCTCTGTATGGTATTTTTGTCAACCTTTTGAATCCTTCTAAGTAGTGATCAAGCATTCTGCGGCATATGCTACCTCCCCATGTCTAAATATCCTCTCCATCCTCTTGGCTGAAATTGTCCTAGGTGCTCCTGTCGACATACCTCTTAGAAAAACCTTCTTCCCATCCTGATCTTTGAATCCCATTTCCAAGGTTTGGTAGTTGGTAGTTATTTTTCCCAAGGTAATCATCCATTGAACTCCTAACACCACATCTGTGTCCGATAGGTCAACCACATAAAATGTGTCTCTCACTGCATAGTGTCCTAACTTCATCTCTAAGTTTGGAACTCTGTCTAGACACTCCACTGTGTGGCCATCTTCTACCGCAACATAAAAACCCTCAAACTCCTCTGTCTGAAGTGCCCGTCTCGATACTAGTGAAGCATCGATGAAGTTGTGGGTGGCCCCACCATCTATCAGGGTGATTTCCCATTGCCCCTGAATAATCCCTCTGATACGGAGGGTATCATACCTGGGAACACCAGAAAGGGTCGCTATGACACCTCCCTCCCTTTGTTGGTTTCCTCCTGTTAGCCTGTTCTGGCGGTTGTGGGACTACTGGAGGATGGGCTCCTGCTGGTGTCGGTGGTCTACAGGGAGGCTTCTCCTCTGCTGGTGTTGACTCTGCCTCTGAACTAGTGGATCCACTGTCCTGCTCCTCCTCCTCACTGTCCACGTTGTCTATTGCTACCTCAATATAATAAATCTCTCCCTTGCCCATGCACATGTGGCCTGGGACCCAAGGATCTCTACAGCTGAAGCAAATCTTTTTCCTCATAATCTCTCACCTAGTCTCATCATCCAACTTCTCCTTGCCCTTCAATTCTCTCTGGAATGGCTTCCTATCTCGATCCCTCTGGGGCACAAATGGTTTGGAGAAATTTTTAGTCTTTGGCACTGAGTCTGCCAGATCTTGAGTGCGAAGGATGGCATCCTGCAAAGTGGGAGGCCTATATGCCTTCACCCATCCTCTCAAAGGCTCTGTGAGTCCTTCTATGAATAGCATGATCAACCTGGGCTCTGATATATTTGTCACTACCACGGCTACCCGCTGAAACTTTGTGATGAACGCCTTTGTTGTGACAGTTTGTCTCAACTGGGCTAGATCCCTGAAGTGTATCTTGGGATCCTTCCTGTCAAACCTGTCCATGATCCTATCTGTAAACTCCCTATAGGAGGTGATGTGACTGTGACCCAATGTCACCAGTCCATGATACCACAACTCGTGTGCCTCACCCTCCAAGTGTAAGGTCACAAAACCGATGGTCTCTGTCTCGGTCATCTGGTTGAGCTTGTAATACGTGCCTAGATTTTGTACCCAAGCTATGGCGGTGTATTTGGACAATCCGTCAAAAGAAGGGATGGTGAGTTTCCCAACTTTTCAGATGAAATCGAGGTTATGCCCCTGCTGTTGTTGTGGTCCTCCCCTCAGCGGCTCTCTGGGGTAGTTCCTGAGTCTAAGTCCACAGTACTTGACTAAGGTCATGTCTTGATGGAAGTCACAACCCAATGTTGTGTACCCCCTCCTATACTCTGCAATGTCATCGGCATGAATGGGTGGCCTCTGTGCTATCGATGGTGGTGCTGCTAACGGGGGTGCCCTCTAGAAACTGGGAAACAAGGGTTTTGGAATCCTACTCGTAGAGGTGTATGTGTGAGAGGGTGACTGGGGTCTACTGCCTACTCCCGAGTTCCCCTATGCTACATGCGGGACTTGTGTATCTAGGGTGCCCACTCTAGCCAATCTATCAACCACCTGTACCAAGGACTGAGACATGGTTCGTTGACTAGCTAACATATTGTTGATAACCTGCATGAAAGTTGTCTCTTGATCTACGGGGGCCTTGCCACTACCCTATGGTCATTCATATCTGTCTCCTAGCATCCTCTCTGCCTCACGCTCAGCCTCACACTCTTCCCTTCTCTTTGCTTCTATGTGTGCCTCTTCCTCTTCCTCTGAGCTAGGAGGAAAAGGGGGAAAATTAGGCTTATGCCTTCTTTCCTGATGCTTGTTGTAAGTGACATATTCGTCACCTACGTGTTCATGACCCTCTGGGTCTTCTGCTTCACTCATTGTCTTTAGTCACAGGTTGGCAGGACTAAAGCTCTGATACCACTGTAATGTTCCTGACTTGGCTAGTTTAGGAAACGCTACTAATGTGTGTGTAGGATCAAAGGTTTATAGCATATAAATGATCATACAAATAATAAACGCGACAAAGGACTGCAAAGTTTGTATTATGATATCTCTGTGGATTACAAAATGGCCGAATGCGGCTGAATAAACTGACAATACTCGACTAGATCAACAGATAAAGGATCTTAGCTGGAATACAAATAAGCAACTGCGGCTGAATAAAATAACAACACTCGGCTAGATCAAAAGAGAAAAGGATCTTAGCCAGAATACAAATAAGCAACTAAAAGATAATACCTGGAATATGGGAGCATTGTGGAATCAATGAAGAATGATGGAACACCTGGATGATCTTCCAGGTGATTAGGGTGTGTCTTTCAACACCGAAATCAGCCAACTGGTGTCTTTCTCCTGGAATACACTGAACTATCTCTCCTGAGATGTGCCTCTTCTCCTCAATGACAAGTCATAATTTGCATGATGATGAATTAGGTCGCTGACCCTTCCTTTATAGCTTTTCAAAACCCTAAATCATGCTGAAACCCTAATTCATTGTTGACTTCGAAAACCCTAAATCACTGTTGAAACACTAATTCACTGTTGACTTCTATTTTTAGCTCATAATGACTTAAAAGCGCTTTTAACCCTTTTTAGCTCAATGTCACTTTTCGAATATAACACCTGTGACTGGAGTGACCTCTAGTAACCCTGTTTACCCCTCTTTGGCCCTAGCTATAGTCTAACAGGGCGGTTTAGACCATTAGGCCTCCTCTCTGGAGCTCCTATTTGGAAAGGGACATTACATCCATTTCCTGAAGACCAACAGTGAGGTCTTCAAGAGGTTCCAAGAGTTTAAGGCTCTTGTGGAGTACTAAATAGGGAGAAAGATCAAGGTCTTGAGGTCGGACAATGGGTTTGAGTATACCTCCACTAGGTTCAAAGACTTTTGCACCCAGGAGGGTATTAGGAGACAGTTGACCGTTCCTTACAACCCCCAACAAAATGTGGTTGTTGAGAGAAAGAACGGGGATATTGTTGGTGCAGCGAGGTCTATGATGTATGATCAGGGGTTTCCATTTTTCTTATGGGTTGAGGCTTGTAGTACTGCAGTGTATCTGTAGAATAGGAGTCCACATAGAGCTTTGGGGAGAAAGACTCCAGAAGATGCCTTCACTGAGAGGAGGCTAGATGTTGGACACCTTCTCATATTTGGGTGTCTGAATTTCTCTCATGTCCCTTCTAAGAAGAAGACAAAGTTGGATCCCACAACAGAGAAGGGGTTCCTAGTTGGATACAACGAGGTCTCAAAAGCCTATGGTATCTACATACCAGCACGGAGGAGAGATCTTAGATTTGAGGAGGATAGAGCCTTTCAGAGATCTTGTGAGTTGAGAGACAGAGGAGGTCCCACAGATTCAGGATGATGCATCCCAAGGGACACAACCTCAGGTGTCTGGTACACATACTTCGGGGGTAACTAGTCCACCCAACACAACTACATGATCACATGTGACTGGTACACAGACCACAGGTGAACATTCTTCAGGATCTCAGACATTTATGGTGAGATCTATGGATGAGACTGAGGGGCATGAGGGTACTGCTCCACGGGAGGTTACTTCAGGGAAGAGGAAACCGAGATGGTTTCAAGAGACCTTGAAGGAAGCCGAGGAGCTAGTTGGTGAGCCCCAGAGGTTGATTAGAGAGAGCAGAGCACTAGAGAGGTTTGGTTCTTACTTGGCCATGGTGACTAGCATCACAGATTCTGAGCCCACTACAATTGAATAGGAATCAAACCAACAGGTTTGGAGAGATTCTATGCAACAGTATGATTCCATTAAGTGGAATGATGTGTGAGAGGTGGTGCCTAGGCTAGAGGGGAAGTCAATGGTGACTTCCAGGTGGTTATACAAGATTAATTATGTTGCAGATGGCAGCATTGAGAAACACAAGGCTCAACTTGTGGAGAGAGGATTCTCTCAGGTTGAGGGGATTGACTATGATGAGATATTCACACCAGTTGCAAGATATACTTCCATCAAGAGTATTATGGTTGTTGCAGCAGAGATGGGTTGGCAGATCCATTGGATGGATGTGAAGACAACATTTCTGAATGGTCTTATAGAGGAGGAGGTATACATTGAACAACCACAATGGTTCAAGGTGTTTGGGAGAGAGTCCCATGTGCGCCTCTTGAAAAAGGCATTATATGGTCTAAAGCAAGCTCCATGAGCTTGGTATTCCAGGATTGCTCTTACTTACTGCAAATGGGCTTTGAGAAGAGTGAGGCGGATCCAAATCTGTACTACATCGTTTGTGGAGAGGATACTCTCATTCTTATCCTATATGTTGATGACTTGTTTATCACTGGAGGGGAGGAGCTCATAGCTGATTGCAAGCGGGGTCTAGCCTCAAAGTTTGATATAAAGTACATAGGACCGATGCACTATTTCTTGGCCATGGAGGTTTGGTTGGAGGATGGGCATGCCTTTTTGAGACTAGGGAAGTATGCAACGAATATTTGAGCAGATTTCAGATGGAGGATTGCAGACCCATGTCAACACCTATGGTCACCAACTGGAAGAAGCTTAGTGCTTCTGAGTCCGATTGGTGGATGGCAGGAGATATCTTCAGTTGGTTGGTTCATTCATGTATCTGTTCAACACTAGTCCAGATATTGGTTTTGGTGTGAACACTCTTAGTTAGTATATGGTGGAGCCTAGGAGAGTGCACTTGATAGTAGCAAAACATGTTTTGACGTACATAGCAAGGTCAGTGGAGTATGGTTTGGACTATGTTAGAGGTGATGGGGTTAGGTTGATTGGCTATACAAACTCAGATTAGGCAGGATGTGCAGTTGACATCAAGAGCACTTCAGGGTGTTGTTTTGAGTTGGGATCAGGAGTTGTTTCCTGGTTTAGTCGAAAATAGAAGTAGTGACACTGAGTTTTGTTGAGGTAGAGTATATGGCAGCGAGTCAGGCTAACTGCGAGGCTATTTGGATTCACAAGTTATTGGTTGGTCTATTTAGTCATGAGTTGAGGCCTATAGTGATTCATTGTGATACAATGATTCACTGTGATAATAAGAGTTGTATTAAACTCTCCGAGAATCCAGTCTCTCACGACAGGTCAAAGCACATAGAGATCATATACCACTTCATCTATGATTGGGTTCAAAGAGGAGAAATTCAACTTGAGTACATATCTACTTATGAGCAAATTGCAGACATTCTCATGAAGTCTTTGCCAAGGGGCAAGCATGTCTACTTCAGAGACAAGTTGAGAGTGGTAAAGAACAAATTCCTCGGTAAGAGGGAGTGTTGAGTTTTTGTACCTTGGGAAGTGGCCCCCTAGTGTTATTGAGTGTCTAAAACTAAAGGGTGAAAAGTACCCCTCCCTCACTTTACTTCATCTTATAAATTTATGACTTTATGAGCTTTTAATCATAAAGTGACTTAGGGAACTTAAGTAAAGGGGGAGATCTAATCTCCACCCTCGATCTTGGTTGGCTAAGATCTAATCCTAACCATTGGTTCCTAGGTTAACCTAATGATGAGGTTAAAGGAAAAGAGGAAGAAAAGGGCATTCATTGTTCACTTGAATGAGAAGTGAAGAGAGGAGGAGGAGAAGATGATTTAGAGAAGAGAGGAGAAAAGGGCGCACTTGAGAAAAAGGGTGCACAAGCTTGGAGAGAGGGAGCACTTGAGTAGAAGGGCGCACCAAGCTAAGAGAAAGGGCGCACAAGCTAAGAGGAGGGGGTGCACCAAGCTACAACATGCACACATCCCAAGCAAGAGGGTAGCAAGGAAGGGGTGCAAATCCCAAAGACTTGGGAACACACTTCAAGGAGAAACTAGCTTCCAAGCTTGATATCACTTGGTTGTTGTAAATCAGGTTCCTCATGTTCATTTATTTGCTGTAATATTTCTCTAAGAGCTCCATAATATATTTCATCTTCAACTGGTTTTCCTCATGGGGGGTTTTCCACAAGCTAAGAGAAAGGGTGCACAAGCTAAGAGGAGGGGGCGCGCCAAGCTACAACATGCACACATCCCAAGCAAGAGGGTAGCAAGGAATGGGTGCAAATCCCAAAGACTTGGGCACACACTTCAAGGAGAAACTAGCTGCCAAGCTTGAGATCACTTGGTTGTTGTAAATCAGGTTCCTCATGTTCATTTATTTGTTGTAATATTTCTCTAAGAGCTCCATAATATATTTCATCTTCAACTGGTTTTCCTCATGGGGGTTTTTCCAGGGTCATGTTGACCAAAAATCCTTGAGTATATTTCTGTAGTGTGCATATTTATTTTCAACATTTAAAGTGGAAAAGATCATAGGTGTATTTACTATTTTAATGCATGTTTAAAGAGCTAACCATGGACAACAAACTATCCTTCAAATTAACCCTTAAACACAACATTAAATGAGGGCTTTGTATTAGACTTCAAGAAACAACAAGTCTTCATCAGAACAAAATATTCTATCCCAACAATAACTTGGGTGATCGGGGTTAGGGGAGGCAACTTATACAAGTTGCAGGGTGAACCTGTTCGAGCTTTAGTTCATAAGATATACAACTTGTGCAAGTTGTGGCACAAGAGGTTTGGGCACTTGCATCAAAAGGTGTTGCCTATTCTGAGGGAGATAGTCACAGGTCTTCCAGATTTCAGTATTGAGTAGTAGGTTGTATGCAGAGGGTGCACGCTTGCTTGGTAATCATGCCAAGGTTGGTTTCCCAAGTAGTGAGCACATGTCTAAGGGGATCCTAGATTTGGGGAATTCAGATGTTTGTGGACCGTTGTTAGTAGCATCAATCACAGGAAGCATGTACTATGTTTCCTTCATTGATGACTTCTCTCACAAAACTTGGATCTACTTCCTAAAGACCAAGGATGAAGTCTTTAGCAGGTTTCATGAATTCAAAGCTCTTGTTGAGAACCAGACAAGGAAGAAGATCAAGGTTTTGAGATCGGACAATGGGAGTGAGTATACCTCCAATGAGTTCAAGGATTTATCCAAGGAGGCAGGGATCAAGAGGGAGTTGATTGTTCCGTACAACTCAAAACAAAATGGAGTTCTAGAGCAGAAGAATCGATCCATCATAGGGGCTGCTAAGGCCATGATTCATGACCAAGACTTGTCGATGTTTCTTTGGGTAGAAGCACACCACACAACAATTTACATCCAGAACAAGTGTATGTGCAAGATCTTGGAGGACAAGACACGAAATGAGGAATTCACTGGTGTGAAACCAGAGGTAAGTCATTTTTCGCATTTATGGTTGTCCAGTTTATATTCATGTAGAGAAGAGGACAAAGTTGGAGGCCTCCAACAGGAAAGGTTTGTTTGTGGGTTGTAGTGAGACTTCAAAGTCCTATAAGGTATTCATTCCAGATCAGAGGAAAACAATTGTAAGCAGGGATGTAGAGTTTAGGGAGGACTTTGCTTCCAGGAAGTCTCATGAGCCTATTTTAGTGACAGAGGATGAGCAACAGGAAGCTTTGGAGATTGAGCTTGGGTCACCAACAACTTCCAATTCAGGGCAACAACCTTTAGGTGGGGAGGAGGAACCACTCCTTTCAGTTATGTCAGGAGACCTCAATGGTTCACTCAGACATTGAGGGATGCTCAGGAGTACGTTGAGGCTCCTAGGAGCACATTGAGGGAGAGAAGACCTTCTAAGAAGTTTTCAAACTACATGGCATTGATGAGCAACATCATATATTCCAAGCCTTTCAGTGATCGGGAGGGAGGAGACCAACATGTATGGTGTGATGCCATGGTGGAGGAGTATACCTCCGTCATGGAGAATGATGTATGGGACATTGTGCCAAGACTAGAGGGGAAGTCAGTGGTAAGTTCCAGGTGGTTGTACAAGATCAAGCAAGGTGCAGATGGTAACATTGAGAATTACAAAGCGAGGTTTGTGGTGAGAGGGGGTCCTAGAAGGAGGGAGTAGACTACAAGGAGACTTTCGCTCTGGTCGCATGGTACATTTCCATTAGATCAGTGATGTCCTTAGTCTCCATTATGGGATGGAGGATACATCAGATGGATGTAAAGAAAACTTTCCTCAATGGGATAATTGAGGAAGAAGTGTACATAGAGCAACTTTAGGGCTTTGAGATCAGTGGGAAGGAGTCCCATGTTTGTAGGCTGAAAAAATCCTTGTATGGAATCAAGCAAGAATTGAGAGCATGGTATTCTAGGATTGATGGATACATGTAGAGTATGGGATTGACCAAAAGTGAAGCAGACCCCAACTTATATTTCATATTTGTTGAGGTTGATCTGCTCATTTTGGTGTTGTATGTAGATGACCTATTCCTTACAGGATCATAGAAGCTCATAGAAGGGTGCAAGGGAGATATGGCAACTGAGTTTGAGATGAATGACATTGGCATGATGCATTACTTATTGGGGTTGGAGGTTTGGCAGAGACCAGGGGAGATTTCCTTGTGTAGGGTAAGTATGCAGTTGAGATCTTGAAGAGATTTCGAATGGAGGATTGTAGACCTGTTAACCCCTAGGATTTTACCCTAGAAAATCTTGAGGGTTAAGAGCCAACATGCACTATTTTGGTTGGCATTCAAAGATTTTCCTAGATTTTATCACTTGTGTGAGTCAAAGGTTGGTTCCCATCAGAGACAGGTACATGATCGATATATGGTTGTTTTTGTTTCAGCGTTAGAGCTAGCTTGGTTTCCTATGCATTTGAGAGAGATGTTTACATACAACAAATGACCCTACTTTTTAGGAGACAATGATCGGAGCCTCATTTAACAATATTGAGCATACAAAGTTGGTCCTTGCATGATACTGAGCTCGATGGAATTTTTTCGGGCGACATGCAAGAACTTTCTATTTTTAGCAGCTTGAGCTCCAAGCCTTAGATTGAGATTTTGAGTGTGCAGTATTGATCCTTGACACGTTTTGAGTCTTTTGGACCTTTTCTCGGTGACATGCATGTTATTTCTATTTTTAGTAGGTGGAGCATCAGGGCTCGCATGTTGATTCTGATTGCATATTTGGAATTCTCTTAGAAAATCGAATTCAATGAGTATGATATCATTGACATGTGAGGACATTCTATTTTTAACAATATTTATTCTTAGACGCATGGCACATGGCGGTGTTCCCCTAGTCAACCTGGATGTTTTTGATAGTTTCCTAAATTTTAGGAGTAAGACCCTATTTTTAGCAGTTTCTATAAATAGCAGGGATGGTTGGCTCCAAAGGTGACAAGTGGCAGGATCAAGCTTCAACATATGATGGATTTTCAGTGTGACATATGGCATCTTCATGGCATTAATTAAAGGGGGTGCACTTTCCAAGGAAAAAACATTAAAGTCAAAAAGTTAATTAATTAAAGGGGACGCATGGGTAGGGTGGCAATCCCATTGAATTGATTGAGCCAATCAATGCTTAGTTTTCTCATTAACTCTCTCTCACTCACCATAACTCCACTTTCCATGCATTAATTGTGCCAAATTCCTTCTAAATTTCTCTTAAACACTAAATCCCTAAAACATAGGGTGAAATTATTCATTGGCTAACTCATGCAGTATTTGGCCAAATTTAGTGTTTAGACATGCGTTGTGTAAGTTTTAAACTTGTGAAGTAAAGCAATGCATATAGATTCTTAAGAAAAACATAATTTAATCAATGGCTCATTCACATAGTACACAGAGATTTATACCGGAAACGCTCAATCGGGAAAACCTTTCTTATATTCATTATATCGAATTTCACCATTCACCATACAATATATACAATGTTTTTAGGTATTCCATAGATACCAAAACCCTAATCCCTTAATCCGGGATTAATTTACAAAACCGCTAAAAATAACAAAAACTGCCCAAAAACAAATTTCGGGGCGCTGCCCCGAACCCTATCGGCCTCGGCCTACCGCTCATTGCTGAATGTTGCGCGTAACCAGGGGGGCTTACCTGCCCCCCGCTCGTAGGACCCCACTAGGAAATCGCCCGACACACACGACACTAATAGAGCACTACTATGAGGGATCGTCAAACGCAGTTTTCATATCTGACACACCCACACACACACATGCAAAGAATATAACACATACCCAACACGTTGGATTCCTAATTTTGGCCTCTATGCGTTCCTCCCATTCATCAAATCCTAAGCACATGGTTAAACCTCTCATTATCTCCTCCCACTTCCTCAAGTGTGCCCTCATCACTCTCTCTTCCCTCACATGTCTGGCACATTCCTTGGTTCATTCTACACCAAATCTTCATGCATGTGGTGTCTTCCTCTCCCACTCCACTTTCCTAGCGTTTTCCTCCACTTGTGCACCTATTCTACTCACTCTTTCTCACATGTGGCTCATTATTTCCTTCCCTATAATTTATGGTGCATTCTCTTCTATCATGCACTCAAACCTTCCTCTTAACTCTTCTCAACCTTACTTCCTCATGCATATTTGCCCTTATCCGTCACTTCTCTTACCCATAGTGCGCCTCCTCCTTATTATTTAGGGTGCATATCCCCATGTTCCCTCTTTTACTATGCCTAATCACTCCTCCTTCACTCTCACACATGTGAGTTTGGCTTGTTTACTTCATGCGCATGTCTTCTTCATGCTTATTCACTATCTCATGCTCGCATACTTTCCTTATTTTCCCACACATGTGTCCTCATTTGTTTCTTGGTAAATTGCATCCCTCTTCACTTTATATTGGAGTGTTGGATACATCATTATGGTCTGATTCTTTTGCAACAGCAACATCATACATACTCTCTCTCTCTCTCTTCTATTATTCTCTCTTTTCTTCTAGCTACTCTTTATTTGTGAAAGGATAATCATTGTATCTGTTCTTGACTTTTCTAATGTGGCGCAATCAACCCTATGGAAAACTATTAATAAAGAAGTGTTGTGCTTATTATCGAGCTTTCATTTTTGTCGGTATTGTGTATTGACTTTGTGCATTGATTAGTAGCTCATAGCCATTTATTGTGATTAATATTCGATATTTTAAGTGGTTTTATTTTCTCTTTATTTCCATCTTTCTCACGCTAACACCACAAGGATCCTTCCAAGCTACATAAAATCTACTTTTCCCTTACATTTTGGGCAATTTTTACATGTTGTCCAAGACATTTCAGCTATTGTTTTTTGTCATTAATTGCAGAAAATTATTCTTCCAGAAAACAACAAAGTACCCTAGGGACTCCCCCCCTGAGATTGGCATGCTCTAACCCAAATGTAGAGGGGTCTAGCCTATGACCATTTGGGGCTTTACTCCTTTAATTGACTAACACCTTCTTCATCGTTGTTTTTTTGTTATATCAACTCATACTGGAGGGTAAAAAAGTGTGCTAACAAATTGGCGTCATTGTCGGGGAACACAAGCCTTGGTAACACGACATCGATGAGTGTTTACGTTCATTGATTTATTTATTCTAACTCACTTGGCGACTCCACATGATATAGGGAGGACTCCACAGGGGAACTTACAAGATAATTCGGTTTCGATTCCCTCACAAGATCTAGTTCCAAGCTTGAGCAAACTCTAACATCTTTCCTGGAACAAGACTATTCTTTCACCATGAACTTCTCTTGATGTTGGTAAGTATATTGAGTTATTTGGTAAGTTCTTTTCGATGAGAACTATGGTGAGTGTAACTTCGACATATTCATCTTTGGTTTTATTTTCATCTCAAGCTAGTAGTAGGTTAGCAACTGTGCTTTTTCTATCTCGGATTAACAATATGGCTGCAACTGTGAGGCCGCCAAGAAGGTGGAGGTTCTATGTTTTTGACCCACCGAGTTTTGTTGCATTTCCAGACTATCTTCATGACTTACCTGCACGTAAATATCTTAAATGCTTACCTTTGTTTGCAGGGAGGTTGGGAGAATCAATTGAGTATCACTTGGTTTCTTTTTCAAAGTTGTTGGATGATTTTCAGGTGGAACATGAGGATGTGGTGATGAGGATGTTTGTGTCGACTCTCGAGGGGGAGGCACGAACATGGTACAAGTCCCTTCCGGATGCCTCCATTAATGGACGGGATTCATTCAAAGCGAAGTTCATTGAACGATGGGCCGATAAATAGGACAACTTTTCCTTAATTAATGCTTTTGATAATATTAAAAAGAATGGGGATGAGACTGTCACTAATTTTAATGCTCATTTTTCTAAAATTTATTATAAATTTGTTGTTACTATAAGCCCTAAAGATGTTTGTGCTTAAATTTTTTATCTTGAGGCATTTGATGGAATTTTTGGTATTTTCTTTAGGAATAAGGAACCTCAAATTTTGGAGGAGGCCTAGGATGTTGCTATTAAGTTAGAAATACATTTTATTATAGCCTATGGATTCATTCCAATACATGACTTTCAACTACTGGTTGTTAAAGTAGTGCAGGAAGTCTTTATTGTTGATTTTTAAATGTGTTTCCAGATCTAGATAATTATATGTCACATTATAATTATACACATAAAAATATGCCAAGATCATTGAAGTCATACCATGCACAAAGTGACACAAAATTTACCCTGGGAAAACCCACAATGGGGGGAAATCCTAGCAACCCTTCCTCTAGAAGAATATCCAACCAAGAACTACAAGTACAATGTCACAATGAAGAAACCCTAGCACAACAAAATGTGTGCTCATCCAGAAAAACACATAGGCAAGATAGCGCATCAATAGGAGAGAGAGAAACCCTAACCCAAAGGCTCAAAACCAAGAAAAGAATGTCTCCTTGCTGCAATTTCGGCTTATTGGTTGCAGTAGCGAACCTTCTTGAGAAGAGGATGAGTTTTGGTGGTTGCAAATGAGGCCTAGGTGCCTTCTATTTATATTAGACTGTTGACTTCTGCCTAGGCCGACCTAAGCCTTCATTGGGGCCGACTTTACATCAAAACAATGTTATTTCACATCAAATTAGTCTGTTTTCTTATCTTGGAGCCGACTTCTCATTATGAACTTCATCTAGGGGTTTCTTCAGTGTTTCTTCTTGATGAATGGCTTCCTGAAGTTGCCAAAAATGAACACTTATTACTAATGATGAGCCACAACTTGCACTGTATCAAGTTCCCAGAGATGAACAAGGAGATAGCACCTCAAGCTTAGATGATCATGAACTAGAAGTTGCACCACTTGAGTCATATGCAGAGTTCCATGAAGATGAAGGTGAAGATTTGAATACTCAAGAGTGTTCATGGGTTCCTTCCATTAGCAATGATGAAAAATTTCAAGAGGAGGAACCATAGGTTAACCAAGTAGAAATAAGTCAACAAGAGGCTTCATCCTTGCCTATCACAACAATGGTTCAAGAACAATTTGATCAGATACCATTACAACAAGAGGAGCCACTTTTGGTTCAACCAAAGGACGATGTCCCTTACACTTTTCCTATGATTCTGCATCTCGATGTTGTTCTTTAGGATCTTGAGATTGATCAGGGCTTGGATATCAAGGTTCATCATGACCTAGTTGAGCTCAAGATGATGGAGGCATTTTGACTGGTATATTCTAAGAGTTTTGGCTCTCATGGATTCATGCTTATTATTGTTGAAATACCATGTTCTAAGTCCCAACCCAAATAGAGAGGGGTCTTTCCTATGACAATTTGGGGCATTACTCCTTGAATTACCACCTTATTCATCGTTGTTTTTTCTGTTATACCTGCTCATATTGGAGGGTGAAAAATTGTGCTAACAAGACCCATGTCAACTCATATTGGAGGGTGAAAAAGTGTGCCTATGATCACTGACTTGAAGAAGGTCACTACTTCAGATTTTGATATGGAGGATCCCACGTCGTACAGGTAGTTGATAGGTTCCTTGATTTATTTGGTCAACATTAGGTCAGATATATGTTTTGCAATGAACACCTTGTTCCAGTTCATGGTGGAGTCGAGGCAGGAGAATTGGGTAGTAGCAAAACATGTGCTCAGATACTTGAGAGACACAATGGAGTATGGACTGAGATATCTTGGAGACCGTGAGGTGACGTTGTAGGGGTATACAGACTCATATTGGGCAAGCAATGCAATAGATAGGAAGAGCACCTCAGGATGTTTCTTTAACTTGGGATCAACGATGATATCCTGGTTCAGCGAGAAGCAAACTTTGTTAATTTTTTTGAGCTGCTATTAAGTTCTTTTCAATTTACTAGGCAATAATAGCATATGCAGGATCAATAAGAGAAACACAATCACAAGATACACAACATTTATCCTGGGAAACCCTCATGGGGGAGAAAACCCAGCAAAAAATTCCTTAATATAGATTGCCAATACAATGCCAAGATAAAATACCAAACACTAGAGAATATCCAAGACTGAACAATGCACCTCTCTCTCCTACTTCTCCCTACTGCAGCTATCTCCAAACTTGCACACTTGACGAGTGACTTGAGTGAGTGTGCTAATGAGGCACATTCCACTCTTATTTATATTAGTTGGTAGGCGCTAGGGTGGTGTCTCTTCATTGGGCAAGGCCAACTTCTTCAACTAGTGGCTAAAGCCACTTTAATTAGCCCTGGGGGCCGACTTCTCAATTGGGATGATATAATTAGGGTTTTACTAATCCATAAAAGGGTATTTGGTCATACATAAGTCCCAACATGATCAATCCACAAAAGGGGATTGATCTATATGATAATAACTCAATAATAATTAGAATACTCTTTGTAGTTACAATATTTCAACACTCCCCCTTAACAAGAAGGGTATTCTACAACATCATCGAGAGAGAGAGAGGGCAACAACGTCATCATCGTCTTGAACACTGACTGGCATATCTATAAATTATCGGAAGTTTTTCTCATCATCGACAACATCATCATTAATAGCATGGAGTTGGAGCATCATCATCCTCTGCATCAACATCAATTAGTGCAATACTAATATAACATCATCAATCAGTACAAGAGTGATACAACATCATCATCAACAACACGAGGCTGATACAACATCAACAACAACAGCACAAGGCTAATGCAACATCATCAACATCAACATCATCAACACGAGGCTAAGATAACAACATCATCAACATCATCAACATGAGGCTGAGATCACAACATCATCAACATCATCAGCACAAGGCTGAGATCACATCAACATCATCATATAGCAACAAAATGAGGCAGGTGCAACAACATTTTGTGGTACTCTGACAATCCCTATGTATATTCCCAGGAATCATAATATTCCCTAGGATATAAAATCCTAACGGAGCTACCACGTGGTACTTTGACGAACCATCCTTACCAGACCTTCGGGATCTGCCCAGGAATCATAAGATTCCCTAGGATTATAAAAATCCTAACAGAGCTACCACTACTAACCACAACTGGCATATACATGCATAGGTACTCTGATAAACCGTCCTTACCAGACCTTCGGGATCTGCCTAGGGATGATCAGTCCCCTAGGATATAAAATCCTAAAGGAGCTACCTGATGTTGGTCAGGATACTATAATATCATCAACATCACTCCCCTTTTTGAGGGAAGTCCTTTCGGACAACACCAAGCTTGTCTCAGAAGTGCTCAAACTTCACACGAGACAGAGGCTTGGTCAACACATATGCAACTTGCTCATCTGTGCCAACATATTGCAGCTTTATAGATCCCCTTTGCATCATATCACGAATGTAGTGATATCAGATTTTTATGTGCTTCGACTTATCATGGAACTCAGGGTTCTCCATTATTTATATGCAACTCTGGTTATCACATAGAATCACAGTTTCTTCCATCTCCAGATCAAATAGACCTGCCAACAACTTCCGAAGCCATATGGCTTCACAACTGGCAGAACATGTTGCAATGTATTCCGCTTCTTCCGTGCTGAGAGCAATACTAGATTGCTTCCTACTCTGCCATGAAGTCACGGCTGACTCCAGACTTAAACAACATCCTGAAGTGCTCTTTCTGTCAGAAACACTTCTAGCCCAATCTGAATCAATATAACCAATCAGTTTGAAGTCATGATCTCTAGTATAGCAGAGACCAAAGTCCAACGTACCCTTAAGGTATCTCATCACATGTTTTGCAACAACAAGGTGAACACGTCTGGGTTCTACTAGATACTGACTCAAGGTGTTCACAACAAAACATATATCGAGCCTGGTATTCGTCAGATACATCAAAGATCCAATGATCTGTCTTTACAGCGTAGCATCAACCAATTCTGACGAAGTATCTACTAGGAGCTTCAACTTTGTTTCCATGGGTGTGTTCATGGCTTTACATTCCAACATATCAAACCTATTTAGTATTTCTGCATACTTCCCTTGGTTAAGGAAGTCTTCTCTGGGCTCTTCCAAACCTCAAGACCTAAGAAATAATGCATTAGGCCTAGGTCTTTCATCTCAAATTCTACAACGATCTTCTTCTTACAATCAATGATGAGATTTTCTTCTCCAGTTAAGAATAAGTCATCCACATACAACAACAATATAACATGCACATCATTCATAACCTTGAAGTAAAGGTTAGAATCAACTTTACTCTTGCTAAAGCCCAAGATCGTCAAGAAACTGTCAATTCTTCCATACCAAGCTCTAGGAGCTTGCTTCAACCTATACAAAGCCTTCTTCAACCTGCAGACATGAGTCTTTCTATATTCAACTTCAAATCCTTAAGGTTGTTCTATATACACTTATTCTTCAATGACACCATTTAAGAAGGCTTTTTTCACATCCATTTGGTGTAACTTCCACTTCATCTTGGCTGCAAGAGGTATGATTGTTATGATAGAAGTGTATCTGGCTACGGGAGCAAACATCTCTTCATAATCAATGCCTTCCTTTTGAGAAAAGCAACAAGCTACAAACCTTGCTTTATGTTTTTCAATACTTCCATCAGCAACATGTTTTATCTTGTTTAACCATTTGGAAGATACTACATCTTTTCCCTTCGGTCTGGGAACTATTTCCCATCCATCATTCTTTATAATGGATTGGTATTCTTCTGTCATGGGATTTACCCATTCTTTCTTCTGAATGGCTTCTTCAAAGCAAGTAGGATCCTTCTCCATGAGATCACACATCAAAGCCATATAACTGGAGAATGGCTTAGGTTTCTTGATTTGTCTCATGGTTCCTTCTGGGGCACCATACTTCTCTCCATATTGTATAAGTTCCCTTGCCCAAGTTGGCTTTCTCTTGTGAGAGATCGTCATCTGGGGAGGTTCTTGAGATTCTATCATGGCATGATCTTTTGGAATCTCATCATCAGGGTAAGCTGTAACTTCTGTCATTGGTTCTGCAACTCTGGTAGCTACAGGTTCTTCTTCATATGCTTCTTCAAGTTGGCATCTCCTTGACTTTTTGAGTGTTGCTGCATCTTCATAAAAGGTTACATCTCTTCTTATCTCAATGTGATGGTAACTTGGTGTGTAAATTCTGAAGGCCTTAGAGACCTCACAGTATCCAACAAATATTCCCTTCTTTCTTGAAGGGTCTAGCTTGGTTCTTCTTTCTTTCGAAATGTGTACAAACACTGGACAACAAAATATCTTGAGATGGCTTACTTCTGGCTTCTTTCCGGAGAACATTTCTTCGGGGGTTTGAATCCAAGTGCACTATGAGATAGTCTGTTTTGGACATACACTACTATTCTTGTTGGTTCAACACATAAGTGCATTGGAAGATTTTGATCATGGATCATAATCCCACTGCTTCCATTATAGTTCTACTCTTTCTTTCTACTACACCATTTTGTTGAGGATTGTAGGGAGTGGTGAGCTCCCTCTTAATCTTGACATCTCTGCAAAATCTTCCAAAGTCTTTTGAGGTGTTTTCTCCTCCATTATCTGACCTGAGTATATTGATTTTTCTTTCAGAGAGATTCTCTATCAAGGCTTTGAATTCCTTGAATTTTCCAAACACTTCAGCTTTTGATTTCAAGAAGTAAACCTAGGTCTTGCTAGAATAATAATCAATGAATGAAACATGGTATACATACCCACTAAGAGAGGTTGATGGCATTGGGCTACATACATCTGAGTGGATGAGTTCCAAGACTCCTGTTTTACTTTTTCTCTTTGAGAAAGGATTCTTTATGTTCTTTCCTTGTGCACATCCCTCGCACACACCTTCATGATCAACCTTGAATTATGGTAGACCTATGACTACCTTGCTTACATATGGTAAGGATTTGTAGTTGATGTGGGCTAATATTCTATGCCAAAGTTCACATGGACTCTTAGTGGAGTGAGTCAAGGCTGCATCCGAGTGACATTTTAACTTATACAGGCCACCTTCTTCTGTTCCAATAACAATTGCATCTTCTATGATTTTTCCTTTAGGCCACATAAGAACTTCGCCATCTATGAAAGAAACTCTAAAGCCTTTCTTATCTAAAACTAAGATAGAAAGTAAGTTCTTTGTCAAACCTGGTACATATAGTACATCCTTCATCTTCATCGGGGTCCATAAATCAAGTTTGTAGGTGGATTCTCCCACAACTTTGATAGGGTACTGGTAATCATCATCAAGGGTAACTTTATGGGGAAAGTTATTTTCTGTAAGGCTAGAGAGAATGTCTCTCTGACCTGTCATGTGCTTAGAAGCACCATTGTCTATGAGCCAAGTATCCTCTCCAGGTGACACAGATCCTGAGAGGGATCAAAATAAAACATATTTTTCAATCTCTTCTTTAGTCATCTTTGTGGGTGGCTCATCATCTTCAACTGCATGAGCATGGTGTCTCTTGTTATTTCTCTTATTGTATTCTTCTCTTCCGGCTGGACAATTCTTAGAAATGTGTCCCATCTTATCACAATTGTAGCATTGATAAGAGGAGAATTTTTTTTCTTTTCTTTGACCTTTCTGAAACTTCTGGAATCTCCTTGGAGGGTGAGATTCTTTATGAGAGTGGGTGAATCTCTTTAGGGAGTGAGATTCCTTGTGTTAACGGGTCTCCTTCTGGAAGTGAGATCTTTTCTTTCCTCATTTAGCATGAGTAGCTAGGGCTTGATCTTCATCCCTTAATAATACTGCTTCTTGATTAGCTACTCTTGCTTTTTCTTGAACACATTTTTCCCAAAGACTGTCCAAATGGAGTTTCTCCTTTCTTGCACAGATGGTTTGGATGAAGGCATGCCAAGGTCTTGTGAGACCATTAAGAGTTGTCATTATGAGTTCATCTTCATCTAGGTTATCTCCAATTACTTCTAGCTATTCCTTGAATTGAGAAATCCTAGAGAAATAGTCATGGATTGTTTCTCCTTTCTGCATCCTTGTGCTTTTGAGTCGGGTTCTCAAATTCATCTTTTGGTTATTATTCTTTCCTTCATAAATTCTAGTTAGGGCATCAAACATCTCTTTTGGAGTGTTATTAGAAGCCACTTGAGGGATCAAGTGATATTTAATAGAGTCTACAATGATTCTTTTGGTCCTAACCATATCCTTTTGGTACTTTTCTTTAGCTGCATCTTCTTTGGGTTCCGATACATTTTCCTTTATGAATTTTGCAAGGTCATTCTCTTCAAGAATGAGTGCAATCCTATACTTCTAGGCACAAAAGTTTTCCACACCTTCTAACTTGTCAACAAGATTGGTGCTTGCAGACATCTTGACATGGAGCTGGGAAAATGACCAAAAATTGAAAATGCTCATAAATTAAATCTGAACTTACTAGGAGGTGCGCTTGGCTGAGGCGAGTAGGCTGGTGCAGTATGTTTTCAAAAACTCCAAATTTTACCCCTTGAAACTGATTCAACGAAAATTTGGACTGGTACTGGTTTTGGTTTTCTGGTACCAGCCAAAAACTAGGGTTTCACTTCCTGGAGGCTCTGGCCACAGAAAAGGTACACTCAAGCTGCCAATAAGTTCACTAGGCTAGGGGACACTTCCCTAGGTGTTTTTTAGGTTGAAATTCCTCTCCAACAAAAAGCCCTAATTTTCTTGTACGACAATAATGATGTTTTTGATTATCCAGTGAAAGGTGCTCTCTTCAGCTTAGCTCTGATACCATGTTAATTTTTTTGAGCTGCTATTAAGTTCTTTTCAATTTAGTAGACAATAATAGCATATATAGGATCACTGAGAGAAACACAATCACAAGATAGACAACATTTCTCCTGGGAAACCCTCATGGGGGAGAAAACCCAACAAAAACTTCCTTAATATAGATTGCCAATACAATGCCAAGATAAAAGACCAAACACTAGAGAATATCCAAGACTGAGCAATGTGCCTCTCTCTCCTTCTTCTCCCAACTACAACTATCTCCAAACTTGCGCACTTGATGAGTGACTTGAGTGAGTGTGCTAATGAGGCACATTCCACTCTTATTTATATTAGCCGACAAGTGCTAGGGTGGTGTCTCTTTACTGGGAAGGGCTAACTTCTTCAACTAGTGGCTAAAGCCACTTTAATTAGCCCTAGGGGCCGATTTTTTAATTAAGATGATATAATTAGGGTTTGACCAATCCACAAAAGGGGATTTGGTCATACATAAGTCTCGACATGATCAATCCACAAAATGGGATTGATATATATGATAATAACTCAATAATAATTAGAATACTCTTTGCAGTTACAATATTTCAACAAACTTCAGTGACCCTTAGCTCAATAGAGGCAAAGTATATGGCAGCTAGTACCACTAGTTGTGAAGCCATTTGGCTTCGTAAGGTACTAGCATGATTACTTGATTAGGAGTTGGATCCCATAGTCATTTACTGTGATAACCAGAGTTGTATCAAACCCTTTGAGAATCTAGTATTTCGTGATATGTCCAAGCACATAGAGATCAAGTATCACTTCATTCGAGACAAGATTCAGAAAGGAGCAGTGAAGATCCAATATGTACCCACAGATCAACAGGTTGAAGATATTCTAACCAAGCCTTTAGTAAAACAAAAGTTTGAAGCATTTAGGGACAAACTTGGATTAGTGCAGAATTCCTTCCTTGCTAAGAGGGAGTGTTGATGTTTATATCTTGGACAAGAACTTCTGCATAGGTTTTGTGTCAAACGTGTGTGAAGTCGTCCATGTCAAATCTATTTTGTAATTCACTTTATTTATTAAGTTGAAGTCTTTTAATTAGATGTTCAGTCTAATAAAGTGCATTTTAATGCATTAGTGATTTAAACTAATCTCAACCATTGATCTCACTGAGAGATTAGGGTTTCAACTAAAATATAAAGGAAAGTCAAGGTAGAGAGTGAAGGCACATTCATTCTTCATGAAGATAGTTTTGTACGAAGGTGAAGAAAGAGGTCGAGGAAGAGAGGAAGCAGTGCATTATTGAGAGGATCAATTTGCAGTGATTGTAGGTTGAAGAGACATAGGTGCAACAATGATTCCCTACAATTGTACTGACAGTTCCGTACAGACAAGTTGTACAGTCATATGGACACATTATTTCAACATGCTTCTCAGATATTTTTTGCAATTTTCTTTATTAACAAGAAGAACACCTCATTTTTGAGGTGTCCTTGTAAGTTTTGAGTCATTAATGATAAGTTGATTTGAAGGATAGATTTTGTGTATAGTGTTTTATGCTTCTGCTGTATTTTCCAACCATCTGTGTGATTGATGCATGCTCATATTTTTTTTCTTTCTGTTATCGAGTAAATTCGAGATCTGATTTATTTAATAAAGAAGCATAGGACAACAGTCACCTATAGTTTGGAAATATTTTCAATACTCACCCCCATTGTTTGATCTCAAGACTTTGATATTCTTCCCTCTTTGGTTTTCAACTAGAACTTTGAACTCCTGAAACCTGCCAAAGACGTCATCCTTGGTCCTTAGGAAGTAGATCCAGGTTTTGTGAGCTAAGTCATCAAGGAAGGAAACATAGTACATGCTTCCTAAGATTGATGCTACTGAAATTAGTCCACAAACATTGAAATGTACTAGGTCTAGAATCTCCTTACACCTATGCTTGATGCTTGAGAAAGTAGACCTTGGTATGCTTTCCAAGCATGCATTCTATTCATACTTCTTTTTGCTCAGTACTGAATTCCTGGAAGACCCGTTACTATCTCCCTCATAATAGGCAACACCTTGTGATGCAGGTGTCCCATCCTCTTATGCCTTAACTCGCACAAGTTGTCATTGTTATGAACTAGGGCTTGAATAGGTTCACCCTACAACCTATAAATATTACCTTCTCTAACCCTTATTACTCTTGCTGTATTTGGGCTATATTCCTTCATTTTGATGAGGAATTTTTGGTTCTTGAACTCAACTGCAATGCCCTTATCCTTCATAAACAAAAATGAAAGACAGTTCTTTTCGAGATGTGGAACAAACAAGGCATTGTCAAAATCTAAAGAGTTACCTAACTCGAGTTGGAAGATAATAGTATCAACTCCTACTATTGGGTAATTCTCATCATCACTAAGCTCAACTTTTACTCTCACATCCTACCTCTTTAGACTAGAAAATAATTGCCGGGCTCATGTCATATGATGATATGCTCCATTGTCCACATACGATACATTAAATTCCTTACAATCGTGTTGGTAGAAAGGAAAGATATTGTCGAGAAATCATTCTTGATCTTGACAACAAACTCGTTCATATGAGTTTTTGCAGAGGTTGCTACTTGCTTCTGTTGTTGCTTCCCTTTACCCTTCTTTTTATCCAGAAACCATGATGCATAATGACCATGCTTATGACAAATGAACCATTTGATTTTACTCATGTTCTTCTTTCCTGGTTGTGAGGATGAATCCTCACTCTTTCCCTTACCCTTGATGGGTCCTTTACCTCTGCCCTTATTTTTCTGCCCAATAGGACTAGGTTTTTGTCACCACCCTTCTTGTTGGATTTGACTCCATTCGAGTCTCCTCCTAGATACAATCATCCTATAGCCTTCCAAAGTTATGAAGGTTCTCACGAGCACAAATACCTTTGAAAAATGGTTCCCATGAAGTTGGGAATCCATTCAGTGCCATGTTCACCACCTTTGCATCTACAACCTTCTCCTTGATTGCTACAAGTTGATCAAAAATTTGTGTGTCCTTCATAAGGTAACGATCATTGAATCTGATTTGGTCGTCTCTATGGATTTGAGTTTGTTTTGCAGTATCATCTTTTTGTTTATGTTTTCACTCTAGGAGAGGCTTATCCAGGCATCAAAAATTTCCTTTATTGTCTTCTTCTTGGATATATGAGGAATCAAATGATCCTTTATGGCATCAATGGTCATCCACTTGGCCCTCATTCCATTATTGTGAGCTGCCAATTGTTGTGGATTTGTAGGCAAAGGTACAACATCCTTGATAATAACCCATAGATCGTTCTCCTCCAATAAGAGTGTAACCCTCACTTTCCATGATAAGAAATTTGAGTTGCCTTCTAGTCTGTCCTTGAATATGAGGCTAGTTGAGGCCATCTTTGAAATCTAATACACAAACTCCCAGATATGAAAATTTGACCTTAAAAGAAATAATGAAACTCTCTCTAACTATTGGTGTTTCTTTCTAGTAGTTGATTTATCGCTATAAATCATTGAGGATCTCAATTAGACAAAGAATCTCTGATACCATATGATTTTTTCAACCTAAGTGACTATTGTTCTAATGTTCTCACACTAAATAACTCAAACATATTTTTGAACTTTGCATCAATTACATAGTGTCCAGAAAACGAACAAAGAATGAAATAAAACACTTACATAGGGATTTCTCCTTTAGACCAACTTTTCATTCCTTTGATCAAATATTACAAGGCCACCTCTATAACCTGCTTTGCACCAATGGTTGTATGGCCATTAAAATCACCTCAAACAATAGTGTATGACCAGTGAAAAGAGGGTACAACTACAACAATACAACTTTCTCTATTTATGCTTTTCCTGGACAACAAATCACTCTTTCTCCCTCTTAATCACTAAAGCACACTCTAGCAATACATTTTATGGCATGACGTGAATATGTATGGCTTGTGCATGAAGAAAAGGTAGCTACAATAGTGGTAAGGATTGTACGACCTGTTGTATTTGCTGGTCTCTTTAGCATATCTGCTCTTCTTTTCTTCTAGACACACTCTTTCTTCTGCTAGCTCTCTTGCTCTCTTTTCACGTGTGTGAGATCTCTCCTATCTTGTCCTATTTATGCTTTGAAGAGAATAACTAATCTCATCATTCCTAGCAACTAATCTTGTCAATCTTAGCTACCATGTATCTCATGATGAGATGTACGACTAAGATTATCTCTTAATCTAAGTCACTAATGTTCTAGAACTTCTATAACATTTCATTTAGATTCCTGAGACTAATTGACTTCAAAACATAAGAATTTCACTTATATTTTTTGTTTTTCAAGTTAATTTACAAGATAGAATTAGTGATCACCTTCCGAGGTGGTCGCTAAAAAAATGTCTCGAACCACTTCTTGCACATTCACACTAAACTTGTGCAAGAAGTTCTTTCTCGAGCTACATTTTTCAACATAGATGTCCTTTTTTATTGCTCAATTCAACACAGGTTGCTTGGCATGCTTAAAGAGTACTTGAAAAGGGGCAAAAGATCTGGAGAGATGACTACTTGTCGAAGAAGTCAAGATACCCCTTAGTAACAAATATCAGGATGTCTTGTGCCACGAGTTGAGATAATGTGCTTGAAAGAGCAAAGTGCTAGGTAGGGGTACAAATTCTTAGAAGAAAAATCCCCAAAAGTTCAAACTTTATCTAGAAAGGAAGCCAAAAAATGACCTCAATGCAAAATGGATGGCTTCAAATTGTTCTTGGATAGTAGGTTGGGGTATTGTATACTTGAATCTAGTGATGCATCTAAGAAGTGTTTGAAATTTCTTAGTCCTAGGCGAATTGGTTTGTAGCAAGCTCGAAGCCCAGATCCCTAAACCACAGACGTTTGTGGGCTGGATGACCATGCCCAAAAGATGAAACTTGGTCACATTTAGGATCATATCCTTCGTCTTGCCCATGTGGATCGTCAACTGTTGGAAGTCACTAAAGCTGGCCATGGAATTAAGTTGTCTCTGTAGTCCCTATAAAGAGGAGGCTAATAGGATCAAGTCATTGATGTAGAGGAGCAAAGAGATGAACACATGGTGAAGGCGACAACCATCGAGGGTATTTTTCAAGGACTCAATTTTTATACCTAAGTATAGTATTCTAGGAGAGTATTTTGGTTTGAAAAAATAATACATATAGATATGTAGGCAAATATTCAATAAAAAACATATAATTTACTATAAACTTGTAAATTTTGACGAATATTATCAATTTAATCATATTTTATGTAAAATATAGATAAATTTTTAAAGGGAAAATGGCCACTTGGGGAATATATTAAAAATGGCCAAAAACTAGCCAATTGACAAAATATAGCCTTGAGGTGCCTACTCTCAAACTCATCTGAAAGCTGTAGGTGCAAAACTGTAGCATACAATTTTGAGAATGTGTTCCCAACTGTGATAGTTGGATAGTTGTTCAGATCTAAGTTGGCTTTCTATTTGAGAATCGAGTGAATGATTTTTTAGAACCATGTCTAGGGAAAACCTTAGCAAACAACATGATTAAACAAATCAATAATGTGTGAGTCGAGAGACTAGCTATCATGTTCAAGGAACTCTATTAGAAGCCTTCCTCGGTGATTGCCTTGTTCCTTGATTGCTTTGTTGATGTATCTTTCAGAAGAGGGCTAGAAAGATGGAGGGGATCCTACTTGGGAACATCACAGAGGAATATTGTATGGGAAAACATGGACCAAGGGTCTAAGTGTTTGGCTGAGGCTACAATGTTTATGGAAAAGGGTGCATCAAAAGGTTTTTGGAGAGAGGAGGAGGGATGTACAAATCTCACGTTTCCTTAGGGAAGGAACACCCACTTTCAATGATAGAGAGGTAAGATTTTTGGTTTGAGATAGAGGACTGCACAAATCTTGTGTTTCCTAGTTGGATAGTTGTTCAGATATAAGTTGGATTTCTATTTGAGAATCGAGTGAATGATTTGTTTGAACCATGTCTGGGGAAAACTTTAGCAAACAACATGATTAAACAAATCAACAATGTGTGAGTCGAGAGACTAGCTATCATGTTCAAGGAACTTTGTTGGAAGCCTTCCTCATTGATTGCTATGTTGATGTATCTTTCAGAAGAGGGCTGGAAAGATGGAGGGGATCCTACTTGGGAACATCACAGAGGAAGACTGTATGGGAAAACATGGACCAAGGGTCTAAGTGTTTGGCGGAGGCTGCAATGTTTATGGAAAAAGGTGCATCAAAAGGTTTTTTGAGAGAGGAGGAGGAGGAGAGATGTACAAATCTCACATTTCCTTAGGGAAGGAAAACCCACTTTCAATGATAGAGAGGTAATATTTTTGGTTTGAGGTAGAGGGCTCCACAAATCTTGGGTCTCCTTAGGGAAAGTATTGCCTATGTTTTATGATGGAGTAGAAAACAATAACATTGTTGAATGCAAGGGAAAGATGGAGGGAAAGGGGAAAGATAGAGAAATGTTGGATGTGTAGGAGTAGGTCTTGGGTGTCTCCTATATTTTCCACCACTCTAGCTAAGTGGTTGTGGGGAAGCATTTAAGAACCCCTTAGCTAGGGAAGTAAGGGAGACCATTCAAGAGCGATAGCTTGTGGGATTTCCCTAGCTGAAGAAGGTGTCTCTTGTAGGTTGTGAGTGCCTTGATCCCATCATTGGAAGTCCTATGAAGGCCCATAATCCAGGGGTCAATATCCTAAAGGAAAAGTGCATCCTCATATCTATATGATGTATGGAAACCTTTGAGTTATTGGTATGGGGATTGAGATCCCTAGACAAATAACCTTGTGGAGTGCAAAGTAATGGGAAATGTCAACATAAATTCGAAGAAATGGTCACCCTCCAACTATCAGTGTTGTGCAAAGTGTGATGAGGTTGGGGTGAAAGAACACACTACAATGTCAGCATATCGGTGGTAAGGGGGTGCTACAATGAATCTAGACCCATAAGAACCCAAGATGCTTGTCGAGACTCCATGGAAACACGACCTTGGATAGAGTCCTTGGCATGCAAATCCATTGAACACTTTAGCGCTATCAAAGTGATGTGCCTCCTGTTAGTGGAACCAATCCCAATGATACTCATTGATCGGGGGTGGGGTTCACATGGGCCTTGCATGTGTCTCTATGAGAAAGAGGAGGTCTTGAGACCCAACCATGTCATGAAGTTTGTTTAGGGAAGACCAAAAGTCTCGATTGCAATTCCAACAAGCAATGGTAATGGTAGAAAAACACCCCTACCTCGTTGAACCTATCATTTAGACCAAGGGAAAGACCGCCAAAAGGGGGGAGTCTTGTACAATTTCTTTGAGGTCTTGGATGATTGCCCAATTTCCCTCTTTCTTGGCAGTTGCAAATTGTTCTCTAGATTGTCTAAGCTTAATTCCTTGAGCTCTGGTGAGGTTCACATTGAGAAAATTCTTGTGTGGGAGGGATGATATTCATCTCTTGGCTTGAAGGGCATTGAGTTGGTCTCTTGAAGTTGTAAAATTGAGAAAGAGTACCAAGTTGGCGTGCAGCCATGAACGCTCAATGCTGATATCCTTCAGACTTAGTGTGTTGTGAAGGAAGGAGGTGCTGCACTGTAAAGGATTTGATGGGGTCATGGGTGAATGTTGTCCACAAACCTTAAGGTGCAACTCCTTAGTTCTTCTAGTGCATTCCTCTACAAGCTAGGCTTGTACTAATTCCTCAACTCTAGCTAGCAGGGGGTTGCTCCCTCCTTTGAACCACCTATACCCATGGATTTGGAGTCTATTGTTGTGTTTCTATCTCTAGTTTAAACAGTTACTGCTATGAATATTTTTGTTATCTTGTTTAAACAATTCCTTCTTTGAATATTTTTGTTCTCTAGTTTAAAATTCTCTTGAATGTTTTTGTTATTCAAGATTTGAAATTGGAGTGTGAGGGAATCCCTAAGGGTTTTTTAATGGTATGCATTCTCTGATGTTTCATTTAACACACAAATTGTTTGAGGTCATGGATTTCTGAAGTGACTTGTTGTTTTCATTTTCAATTTGTTCTATTATGTCAAGCAAACACTTAATGTGAGCTGCCCAAAATTAGAAACCCATTCAAATTGTTTGAGGTCATGGACTTCTGAAGTGACTTGTTGTTTGTTTTTCATTTTTTTCCATTCTGTCAAGCAAACACTTAATGTGAGCTGCCCAAAATTAGAAATCCATCGTCATAGTGTTGTCAACTAGATGGGTGACTGTGATTGTAATTCATTTTTTGTTCACTATCATTGTTGCTCTACTCGTTAAAGAACCTCATTGGTTAAGGGTTCTATGTTCATTGTTGTAGATGGGATGAAGGCTTGTTGAAATGGGTAGAGGATTAACCAAGGTATGCAAGGATGAAGGTAGCGGGTGAGAAGGAAATATGGGTGGGGAGAGTTGGAGTCGGATTGAGGTTGAAGAGGAAAGGTTGAAAAATATGGCAGAGTTAGGGAGGTCACAGAGAAGCTATTCGAGGTGGAATATTGAAGGCCAATGTTGAGAGGGTCGATGGGTTTTAGTGAAATCAGAAGAGATAGGCAGGAGGGAGGAGCCAATGAGGAAGGGAAGATCATCAAGGAGTAAGGGGTTAATGGGGAAGAGGACGGAGAGATGAGTGTCGTGGAGGTGGAAGAAAAAGGTGAGGTAGAGGCAACAATCAACAAGGAGACTAGATTAATTGGGCATTCTCGGAATGTGCATGTAGGGAGGAGTTAGGGGCCCATGGCTGCACACATAGGTCAGGCTCTAGATTGATGGGGAGTTTTAGCACGTTAGGTGTCCATGGTTGGACACAAGTTTATGTAGGTGGGGTCAAGCTGGTGTGGTGATCATGGGGAAATTGAAGATGATTCAGTATGTTGGGGGCTCAGGGTTGTGTTTTAGGCCATTCTCTTTGTTTATATTATTAGGTTTTTTCTCTATTTCTATAGCTTCCCTAATAAGATGAGTATAATAATGATGGTTTTGGCTAGGATTGTTGTTTTTTCAAAACAGATGTGGTGCTAGGTGTGGTGGGAATATTTGATGATGGTGGGTTGGAGACATGTCTATGATTAATCTGGTTATGTGTTCTTTGAGATGGGTCTGGGTTGATCGATCCATTTGGCTTTCCACACAAAAAAAGGACTCTCATAAATGCACTATTGTATAAGGGGATTCCCAAGGGTTTGAGGAATTCCCAAGGGTTTTATGGGGTTTTAAATTAGTTTGTATGTTTTTATTTTCTTCAGTTTTTTTCTTTCTTTTCCATTTAATTTGATTTCTAGGTTGCCCCTCTCTTCTTATTTTAAATTGATATATTTTCTTTATTTTATTCCATTGTTTATTATCCTTGATTTAGTTAAACCTTGATTCTATCTTCCTATTTATAACTTCTTTGCATCGTTTCTCATTTTATGTTTGTATGCTTTTTGTTTCCTGGAGGATGGGCACAAATTTTACCTGATATGCATCTAACTACAAATTTTAACACAATAATAATCCATAAACATCATGGAGAACAAATTTAATGTTAAACTTGTTAAACGCGTCGAATATTATCCATTTGTTAAAACACACCGATTCACATTCAAACCATCAATTCATTATTGTTTTTCATCAACATCCATTTTGATTCATAAGATTGTTCTGTTCTCTAAAATAATTTCATGGGCAGTCAATTTTATTATAGTGATGCATTCAAATGTTGTCACGAAAATCCTAATTTCAAATGTATTCAAGAGTTTTCTTGATTCTTCTTATCCAACATTTAAGGTGCATGTAGGGTTCTTATCCCAGGGGTGAGGGATTTCCACTTTTCTGCCATGTTTTCTGTCAAGCAAAAATCCTAATCACCTCCTATTTTGTCATACGTGATGCTAAAGAATATAATTTCTACTTATCCAACATTTAAGGTGCCTTGAAGGTTTCTCATCCTAGCGGCGAGTGATTCCCTAATTTAGCCTATGTTTTCTGTCAGTCGAAATCACCTCCATTTTTTTCATACATGAGGAGAAATGATAGAATATTGTAATTGTTTCCTCCACCTGTTGAAAAATGAAAGAAATCAAGACAAGAAAACAATATGCTTTCTCACCAAAAGCAAACATACATGGTTGAATGTGACAATGATGATAACAGTGATCATCTTGTTTTGATCAAGGTTGAATCTACTTTGCAAGATCTGATGTACCCAAAATTAGCCTAGACATAAATGCTAGACATTTTTGAATGTCGAATATTCTGGAACCGAGTCTTGTTTCTCAGTCATCTCCTTAGGCTAAGAAAGCCCATGTTTTAGGTGACAAAACAAACGACATATAGTTGTTTTTTTATCCAATTGAAAGGTTGAGAGGTGCAGATGTTGATGAAATAGACATAGTATAGGTGTATGGATCTTTATAAAATCATTTTTTGATAGGATGAGTGGTGTCTCTATCCAGTCAAGTAATGTGGGTAAAAAATGAGAGAAAAGCTATGGAAAATGTGGGCCCAACATCTAGTTTATCTTTCTTAGTCAGGACTTTGCTTGTGATGGAATTCTCAAAGGTGATATCAAGAAATTGGTTAATGTTAGACCCTTCAAAGATGCTCTCAATTTTGGTGGAGCAATGGAAATTGTCGAGATAGCTACTTCCCAGATTAATACCTGAAAGGATGATCTTGTTCATGCTGACCATGTGCCTACATAGCAGGTAAGTGAAGAATTTTATATTTCTCTTCTTTGGGAGGATTGTTGCAACAAGGGCATGTTAAGTTGGTCAAAGACATGACATGTAGAAGGTCATGGTGGTTTTCTGGACTCTTGGAGACTCAGAAGAAAAATAACAATTGCCAGAATTCTATACTCCAAACAAATAAAGTTTCAAATTCGTCAAATTCAATTGTTGTTCCATCATTTTCTCTTCACTTTGGCCAATTTTCAAGGTAGCTGGTTTCATATTCAATTTTCAACACTGTTCTCCATACGGTTAACCTTTAGGGTTGAATCCTTCTTTTTAATGATTGATTAGATCTAACTTTATTAATCAAAGATATGAGATGAAGCTGAACAAAGTTCATTTCGATTTTCAATTAAAATCATGAGCATGTATATTGTTTGATGATGAAATATAGTAGATGTGATGCATAAAAAAACATAATCATATTTGTGTATTACAAAACATCACGCTTCATTGTTTTTTCTAGTAATTAACTCCTTTACATTCACATCACATGGTGAGTTCAATTTAATCTTGTTGAATTTGAGTGTGCATGTTGTCTTGCCAAATGGTGGTTAATCTCTTAGCTGAAATTGAGCAATAACAGATCGATTTTTGAGAGCAATGACCGGAACTTGGAAATTACCTATGTTGCACGGGGACCCGTCCTCCCCCAAAAAACCCACGTACCCATCATTCCCTCATTTTGGGGACCCTTAAGAAACTTACCCAAATTGTTGGGGACTCCATCGGGGACTTGGGGACTTGTTGGTTGTTCCCAAGACGTTCCAGACAAATTTTAGGGACATTTCACATAGATTTCGGGGACGTTCTAGGTAGATTTCAGGGATATTCCAGGCATATACCTTCAATCTTGAAAATCATGGAAATTGATGATTGGACAATAAGATCATTTTTCCCATCCATTATTTTTGTATTGCATTGAATCTAAATCTGTTGTAAAAGTTGCAGCTCAAAACATGGGTTTTGGTATGATGGGTTTCAATTTGGGTTTCAGGTGATTTAAATATTGTATTTTCAGAAACAACATTACAACAAGTAAAGCTTCCATGTCAAAAAACAAGAAATGCAACATTTCAAAGGACTGATGCTTGTGGTTACTGCTCCTGTTTTCATTTTTCTAGTCATCTTGGCTTTTACATAGTGTACATGGGTTTCTAGGGGTCATTCAAGTCTAGTGCTTCCACCATCCCAACCTCAAGCATTATGAAAACAATAAGATAGTAGTGACTTCAATTGGGTACTAAATTTTTGAATAAATTCCTATTCAATCACCTTCTTAATCTGAAATATGAATATAATATTTTTACATAACCAAAGTGTTTTATAGTGGTTTTCAACACAACCATAAAAATCTGCAAAACCTATTGAGAAGGCAAAGCCTTTTATGTTTTAACATAATCATCATTAACAAGAAATATGAGGAAGAAAAACTGCTATAGGGACAGTTCACACTTAAGTTTCCTAAAACTAAATTGCATTTTGCTCAAGTTTCCAAAAGTTAAACTGCATTTTGTTCTTGTCTAGTAGCCAATAATGGAATGTCATTCGACCCTTTTTTAATTTGCTCAAGCTTTTTTAGAATTGGCCAAGTGTAAGGGTTGTGCATAATGCTATATAGTATAGCTTGTTACGCTTACAAGCTTGAAACAACTACAATGTTTATGGTGAATTTTAAAATTTAATATTTTTTCAATATATATATATTGTCGTCCCCAACTCGCCGTCCCCTGAAAAAATTTGGGGTGTTCTCTAGCTGTTCCGGGGATGCGTCCCCCCTTCCCCACCATTCCCCGTCCCAAAAACCAATGCAACATAGGAAATTACTATTTTTAATACCATACATACCATATCATGTGTGTATTTTTATTTAAGTTTTTTTTTGAATTCTAGCATTTGAATTGATTGTGTTGAGAATGATTTTATGATGTCATCTTTATTGCATATTGATTTCTTTTTTGAAGGTATTTTATCGTGTGTTGCTATGCTTGAGGATAAACAGGTGAACAGATCATGCCACATCAGTGATTTTCTGGAACTTGGCCATTGTCACCTAGTCAAGTTGCACCCATGTTACCAACAATGGTGTAGTTACATGGCCGACCCATGCAACAAAACATGCAAAACCATGCAAGAAACTTATTGTTAATTATAAGTAGCTTGGTCTGTATCACCATCCCATATGACTATTTGAAGAGTATTTTAAGCCTGCACAAAATATTCAAAACTTAGTAATTATGACTAGCTCGGTCTATATAGCAGCCTGTATGACTATTCGAAGAGTATTTCAAGTCTGCAAAAAATATTCAAAACTTATATCCTGTAACTAGAGAGAATTTAAACTAAATTTTTTAGAAAACTTTTAAGATGATTGTTATTTAACTTTTAGTGTTGCTCAATCAACACCTAGTTTGGTGGAAAGCCAATGACAGGCCACTCCTGACTTGCTTGTGCTAGCCATGTCAAGCCCCCCTTAATGAGGGGGATAAACATGTCAGTTTACTTGGGGGGAATCGAGGAATATCACCAACCATGCTTGAGCGACTAGTCAAGCCCTCGTTGACATCAAATTAAATTCACTTTACTTGGGGGGAATTAGGGAATATCCCATCATGCTTGACCAACCAGTCAAGCCCCCATTGACATTAAATTAAATTGTCTTTCTCAATCATTCAAATGAAAAAGAAAATATTTGAAAAGAATAAGCAAAATGGACTTTTTAGTGAGTGGTGGAACTTTTGTTGTAGAGCATGTGGAAAATAATGTAACAACAGAAATTTGGGACATAATCTTCTCCTTGTCTGCATTCACGAAAAATTATTTTAGAGGTGATACTAAAATCTCCATTGATGAACAGACCTTTGAAATCCTTTCCTTCCAATTCACTTTCTAGTTTTATGCATTTTTCTTTGACTTGCTTCCTATTAATGGATATATTCTGGTAGATATACAGCCTCAATATTCACTTTCTTGAAATTTAACAATGTATATCCACCTTAGTTGTCAGCATTTATTCCTTGTTATTTTAGTCTCTAAAGCTATCTACCTAAAAATCATTATGTTGAGATAGTCATAATTTTTTTCACTAGATATACAAAATTTCATTCAATGAATACTTATCAAGCTCCCGATAACTTGCTATCCTTATCTTTGTATCAATATCTTCATGGTCCTCCCGAGACTCCATTCACTTTATCAGAAAATCAAAATTTAGGCACAGAGATTGTGCGTCTTTGGAGGAAGAAAATAATGCATAACCTAATAAATGTGTGCATTTTTTCCCATCACTCTGTGCAAACAAAAAATGTAAGATTATTTTCTCGTAAAAGTCATATATCTTTTGTGTGTGTGTGTGTTGCTTGTAAAAGTCGGAATATGCAGTGCAAATTGAGATCTTTGTGCATTCTGTGATTTTATGTTAGCTTTCAATTAATCATTTTTGCTTCTTATAAGAGTTAGTGATTTGCACATTGCAGAAGGTTTTAGCTGATAGAAGCAAATGGCTGGGCAAGACAAACTTTGTTGAAATCTCTTCCTTCTAGCAAATTTTTAGAAGGTGTTTATCGAATGTGGACCTTCTCTATTTTGTCTTTACAGGTACATATTATGTCCTTATTTTTCTATTTCAAAGCATCTTATTGTATATGCACTTTCTAATTTCTTCTTAGCCAACTAAATACTTGATCTTTTAGATCTCTAGGCCATGATAATTCTTTTCTGTAATGGTTTGGGCCAATCAATTGGAATCTTTGATTGATCTTTTTTTTAAATGATCTCGAGTATCTTAACACCGTTGCAATATTAAAGTTTTTTTAAGGTAGTAAACACTCCCTTTGCTCACTAGAAACCAAATGTTGCTCTCGTAAAAGTTGTGGTTGGCAAAAAAAGAAAAAAGAGTTCTAGTAATTGCAGTTCATTTGGATGCTCTATGCCCTTTTTGTAGATTTTTGAGGAACTATGAGGGCTTTCCAACAGGCCTGTCTTATGACCTCTTGTTGGGATCTAAGTTTAGTTATGCAAATATGTCCTTGTTGGGATCTAAGTTTAGTTATGCAAATATGTCCTTGTTGCTGTTTTATGACAGCAAACATGTATGTTTACTTCTGCCAAGAATTCTGCCCTCAACTGATGGTTATATGCTCTTTTAAGGTGCCCTTGCAAGTAGTTTTAGTAACACAATGTTAGCACATGAAAACCTCAAAACATATAGCATTCCTTTAGGATCTTAATAAGCTCTTACTGCTGATCTAAACACTAAGCATACATGAAATTTGAACACAAGTATTTTTTGTCAATATGACCGTGGATAAAACCCCCCCAAGAAAAACTAGTTTAGAATGAAAGTGTATATATGTGATGTCTCAAGCATGGAATGCAACAAGAAAACAAATACAATGGAACTTGTACAAGTAGCAAGCTCCTCTCAAGCTTTGCTAGAAGGTTCCAAGAAGAATGCGCCCTCTCTCTTTTGTTGCCTCTTCCACTGAACTGATGCACCCTTGATCCTCCCTTGACCGATGAAGAAGCCCTTGCATACAAACAAAGTTGTTGTATGCTACCTCAACACTGAGACTCTCTCTCCAACACCTCGAACCACTGTGGCTTCTCAATGTACACCTCCTCCTCAATAAATCCATTGAGAATTGTGGTATTTACATCAATCTGATGTATCCTCCAACCCATCTTTGTCGTTACGACAATATTACTTTGAATGGAAGTGTATCTCGCAACTGGTGCGAATGTCTCATCATAGTCAACTCCCTCTATCTGAGAGAATCCTCTTGCCACAAACCGAGCCTTGTGTTTCTCTATGCTTCCATCTGCAACATACTTGGTCTTCTACAACCATGTGGAAGTCACAACTGACTTCCCCACTGGCCTTGGAACCACCTCCCATACATCATTACGCACAATGGAGTCATACTCCTCCAGCATGGCCTCTCGCCAAACCTACTGGTCAACTTCCTATGAAAAAATCATGGGCTCTGAATCTGTGATGCTTGTCACCATTGCCAAGTAGGATCCAAGTCTCTCTGGTGCTCTGCTCTCTCTGACCAATCTCTTGGGCTCTCCAACATTCTCCTTGGCTTCCTGTAGGGTCTCTTGAAACCATCTTGGTTTCCTCTTCCCGAGAGTAACCAAAGGAGAAGTAAGATATCCTTGCCCAAGAGTCTTCACCTCAGATCTAATCCCAACACTTTGAGATCCTGAAGCCTCTGCACCCTCTTCATGTACCCTCTGCAGCTGTGATTCTGAAGTTGTGCAAGGTGACCCTATCACCCCTGAAACTAGTGTACTTGACACCTGAGGCTGTGCTCCCTTTGAAACATCAATCTGAGTCTCTGAAACCTCCTCAATAATGTCTCTTGACTCGAGAGACCTCCTGAAAGCTCTACCCTCCTCAAATCTAAAATCTCTGCTCACCACCACTCTCCATTGTGATGGAATGTAGATCTGGTAGACCTTCGAGACCTCTGAGTAACCAAATAGAATCCCCTACTGGGCTATGGGGTCTAGCTTTATCCTCTTCTCTGAGGGGACATGAGAGTATGTCAAGCATCCGAAAATCCAAATGTGCTCAACATCGGGCCTCCTACCAGTGAAGGCCTCCTCAAGAGTCTTCTTCCCCAAAACCCTATGGGGACTCTTGTTCTACAGATAAACTGCAACAACACTCACCTCAACCCATAGGTATAAAGGCAAATTCTGATCATGCAACATCGATCTCGTTGCACCTGTAATGGCCCTGTTCTTCCTCTCAGCAACCTCGTTTTGTTGGGGGTTGTAAGGAACAATCATTTTCCTTCTGAGCCTTGCCTGGGTACAAAAGTCGAAAAACTCTGTGGAGGCATAATCACCTCCATTGTCCGACCGTAATACCTTGATCCTGTTTCCTGTATGGTTCTCCAGAAGGGCTTTGAACACTTGGAACCTCTTGAAGACCTCACTCTTGGCCTTCAGGAAATAGATCCAGGTCTTCCTCGTGTGGTCATCTATGAACATGAGATAATACTCACAACCACTCAAGGACACACGATACATAGGCCCACACACATTAGTGTGTACTAAATCCAGTATCCCAGTTGACTTGTTGTCGCTGCTGGGGAAAATAGCCTTGGTAAAATTACCAAGCGCACACCCTCTACACACATATTGATGCTCTAAGCTGAATTGTGGCACTCCTGTCACAACCTCTCTCAGCCCTCTAAGATCCCCATGGTGTAGGTGAGCCATCCTTTGATGCCGTAACTCACATAACTAACCGTTTTTGTTGCTACTCGCTGCCAAAGCATGCAGGGGATGAAAAAAAAATTGTATAGTTTATCATCCCTCACTCCAAACACCTGCCATGAGGTGAGACATGACCCCTTAGGGTGTACGAGGACCTATGTCCCTTTGAAGGACACTTCAAGACCCCTATCCTGGAGGGTGGAAAATGATATCAGATTCTTCTACAGCCTAGGGACATACAACACATCCCTGAATGAAATGGGTGGCATAGTATCCCTCTGAAATGTCATTGTGCCACTTCCAACAAATCTGATGATGGTTTCATCTCTAAGTGAAATCTCCATCTTGACCTTAGGATCTCTGAGATAATTGAAGTGCTCCCTCACACCCATCATATGGCTTGAAGCTCCACTATCTATATACCAAATGTTGGGTGTCGTCTCAACTGAAGTGAAACAAATAAGGAAGACACACTCCCTCTCAAACTGTGCCGCAAACTCCTCCTCATCTGTTGTAGTTGTTGTACCACCCAACCTCTTCTTCCTGTTGGGACATTTTCCAACATAGTGCCCCATCTCCTTACAAGCAAAGCACTTCACTTTGCTCATATCTCTCTTCTGCCCACTACCACTCTCCTGTGGCTTGGCCCCCATCTTGGGACCCTGTCTAGCACCCTTGCTAACCTTCTTCTTTCCCTTTGGCCAAAGAGAAAGATCATCATCACCCTCAGAAATACGTTATTGTCCTGAAGATCCACATCTCAGCTCCTCCTATACAAAGTCGTCCCAAAGTCTCTCCCAATTGGGCATGATCTCCCTGACCATAATGCCTCACACAAATGAACCCTAAGGTTTGGAGAAGTCGTCACCCTCAGAAATACGTTGTTGTCCTGAAGATCCACATCTCAACTCCTCCTGTATGAAGTCATCCCAAAGTCTCTCCCAACTGGGCATGACCTCCCTGACCAGAATGCCTCACACAAATGAACCCCAAGGTTTGGAGAAGTCATTTAAGGTTGTCCTCACCAAAAAGTTAGTATCCACAATCTCCCCAACTGCTGCATACTCATATCGAGCCTGTGTAAATCTGCCAAGGTTTGATGTCACCGACTCTAACTTGAGCATCTGAATGCTCCTGAGCTTCTCCTGCAGAACCATCTTCTAGTTCTGATTGGGACTCTGGTGGAGCTTGCATAATGAGGTCCACATCTCAAAGGCATAGTCCTTCCCAGTCAAATGGTGTATGCCATCGTCTCTCACCGCATCACAAATAGTCCTCTTTGCCTTGTTGTTCCTCTTCTTGAACTCTGCCACCTATAAGGGAGCAGTGACAGGAGGAATAACAACAAGAGCTTGAACTATATCCCATAGTTCAAGATCCTCCATGACAAAGATAAGCATGGTCTTCCAAGGGGACCAATTGCTAGCTCCAACTAGCCTATCATCTACCCTCATCTGCGACATTGACATGGTTGTCCACTGAAACTCAAACTAATGCTAAATACTGCAAAAGAGTACAGCCTCAATCCTATCAACACAGGTGTGAAAAGAGGTTGTCCACAAATGTCCAAAACAGTCCATTGTATGCTCTACAAATCAACAAAACTTAGCCACCAAGGCTCTAATACCATATAGATTTTTGAGGAACTATGAGGGTTTTCCAACAAGCCTATCTTATGACCTCTTATTGGGCTCTAACTAAGTTTAGTTATGCAAATTTGTCCTTGCTGTTGTTTTAGGACATAAAACAGGTTTGTTTACTTCTGCCAATAATTCTGCCCTCAACTGATGGTTATATGCTCTTTTAAGGTGCCCTTGCAAATAGTTTTAGTAACACAATGTTAACACATGCAAACCTCAAAACATATAACACTCCTCGAGGATCTTAACAAGATCCTACTGCTGATCTAAACACTACCATACATGAAATTTGAACACAAGTATTTTTGGTCAACATGACCTTGGATAAAGCCCCCCCAAGGGAAAACCAGTTTAGAATGAAAGTGTATATATGTGATGTCTCAAGCATGGAATGCAATAAGTAAACAAATACAATGGAACCTGTACAAGTAGCAAGCTCCTCTCAAGCTTTGCTAGAAGGTTCCAAGAAGAATGCGCCCAAGCAAGTGTGCCCTCTCTCTTTTGTTGCCTCTTCCACTGAATTGATGCACCCTTGATCCTCCCTTGACTAATGAAGAAGCCCTTGCATACACACAAGTTGTTCTATGCTACCTCAACACTGAATTGTCAGATCTGCAATAACTCAAGTAATGCTAGTGCCTACTAAGCTTGCGCCCTCCACCAAGAAAGAACTCTGATCACAAAATGATGAGGGTCTAAGCCTCCATGAGCCCTCCATGAAAGTAGGTTCCCAAGCTTCCCTCATCCAATGCTTCCATTCTCCTCTCAATGCTCCTCTCCAAACTTTCCAAGTGAACAAATAAGTGAACGAGCCTTTCTTTGCACTATGCACCCTCCTTGAACCATCCATAAGGAAACCTAAAGATGAATGGCCTAGATCACTCCAAGACATCTCTAATCAATGGGTGAGATCATCTCAAAAGAATCTCACTTAGAAACCCACTTTGGGTTAAGTTTCCTAAGTTCACTTTATGTCCCTTAATTCACCCACTTAGTGAATTAATTGTCACTTTTGCCTTAAGTGACAAATTCCACCTTTTTGACTTAGGATCAAGTCAATGTGGAATTAGACACAACGTACAAGGTACATAGGTACAAATATTTCCCTCTTGTGGTTAGAGACCCAAAACCACAAGGGGACCACTTCCCAAGGTACACCAAAACTCAACACTTTTTTCCACAAAAGTTTAACATTATACTCGTTCCAGTAGAACTATGGAAGGAATTCATTTTGATACAAAATTAGCCTTTTGTGTATAAAATAACATAATATTGGGAGCTAACTATGATTCCGACTTTCAATTATTCCTATGCCCATGCTATCAAATGCTTCCAAGTTATTCTCGTTAGGTATGTAAGGATTACATTATATTTTCTAATCTAACATAGGAAAATGCCACTGTAGCGCAATATATTAGGTTCCTAGCAAAGTCATGTCTTGAGGACTCCTTCTTAAGTTATAGTTACCTACAATGGGATTGACCTTTCACCTTATATGGCCCTTCTCCATGCAAATCCTTATTCCATTGTCACGTAATTAAGTATGGTCACGTGGTGGACAACTACTAAAGTATTGCTTGCATGATAGCTTTGTATATGCCCATGCATCTTCAATATGCTTGCAAATAATGTGATTGCCTACAATGGGATTGACCTTTCACCTTATATGGTCCTTCTCCATGCAAATCCTTGTTCCATTGTCACGTGGTGGACAACTACTAAACTATTGATTGCATGATAGCTTCGTATATGCCCATGCATCTCCAATATGGTCCTTCTCCATGCAAATCCTTGTTCCATTGTCACGTGGTGGACAACTACTAAACTATTGATTGCATGATAGCTTCGTATATGCCCATGCATCTCCAATATGCTTGCAAATAATGTGTTGGCTGCATTATTTCTTTTGTCATCCTCTTTGTAAATCTTCAATATCGAAGTCACATTAAATGAATTGTATTATAATAACATTGGTAATCAATTTAGAAAGATATGGTTGGACAACTACTTCAATAATGATTGTATGGTATCTTCATATACGTTTGTGCATCTTGATTATGCTCATGACTAATGTGCATACACCTTTGTTTTTGTGAATAATTCATGGGTGATTGGCCACGCTTGGTCCTACAAAAATGAAAGTTTGAGCCCATTGCAGGGATGCTCTTCAAATTATAGATATTAGTTGGAGAGAAAGTAGTCGGTCGAAAATGGATCACAAATATGGTTTAATAGCTAGAATGATGTTGAGAAGATTCAAGCCAAGATGTATGGGAATTTCTAAATTATTACCTTCACCATTAAATTAGTTTTGTCAGTAAACTAAGAATAAATTTTGAATGCATAAGTTTATCTTACCATTTCTACTTACATGATCCACAAGCAGATTCAAAATTCTTTAGTAAACTTGCTTATAGGCTAAATGTTTCCTTCTTGGATTTAGAGGATTATATTCAAGATATCTTCTAGGTGTACAATCTTCTCTAGCTGCCAATAGATGGTATAGATTAGTTTATTTGGTAGGAGGCAAAAATCCATGAACCTATTTTTCTTGGCTAGGCTAGGATGGCAAGGAGTTGCTTTCAAATTAAAGAAAAGTATAACCTTTAGAAGAAATTAACACCTTTTTGGTCTGATTCAGAATTGGACCTACTCAATTCATCCAAGCAACAAATTGTTGGGGATATTTAACATCAATTTCGATCATTCAAGGACTATGTAGCCATTGGTGCTAGGATCAAAGCCAAAAAATCAACTGGGATAGGAATGATGAAGATTCCAMAAAACTCTGCTTTTGTTACCTAAAGATAAAATAGACATCAAACACAATTTTGGTACTTGAAAACCCACAGGGAATTATCATATCATATAGCAAAGATTGCATTGTGGTGTACTTAAGGTTGTGTTAGGTTTTGATATCTTAGTTGTGAATGAAGAAACACTTCTGATATTGTTGTTGATAAGGTTGTTGTGCCTATCATTGATAATTTTGATATGATGGTAGTGGATAAATGGGCATTGATTGTGGCTAATATTGAGGCTCTGATGACATATATTGAGGCTGATATGGCAATGATTGATAGGCTGATGGGTATGATGGCTGCTGGGAATATTTCATTGGTTTAGGGTGGTAGTATGTGTTCTACCAAAAAATTTGAGGGTTTAATTGAGACAAGGAAGAAGGCCTCCTCATGGGATGCTAATACAATCCCACAACCATTAACTGTTCATTGTCTGAAACTTGTGCTACTTGTTCTTTCTCTCCTTTGTTCAATGTGAGTTTCAATATTTAACATTAGTATTGTACTTGAACCATATTATATATATTTTTGGCTAGATATTTAGCTCTTAGATAGACACTTAGTTCTTTATCTGTCTACTTTCATTATTTATCTAGGAGTCTCTTTAGTCCTATTGACCTACTTTTCTTGTCATTTGTTGGACATTAATAAAATGATCTTGTCTTATCTTATCTCCCCTCTCAAGAAACTATGTCGGGTTAGCTGATTGGGCCTTACTTTGGTGGGTCCTTGCAGGGAACATACCATGTCTCTAGAATTTTTCTAACAACTTATTCATCTTTTAATTGTTTCATTTCAATGGCCAAGGTAGTAAGTTGCTTAGCCATTTCTTCTGTCAATTTTTCCTAAAAATATATCAATGAAGAGCTGCTAGATTCAACCTTTTGGGAGAGCTTGATTGCTAAGTTGTTCCGTCCTATAGAAATTCAATAGAACCCCAATGTCAGGTCCTCAACTCAGTGAATGAATTTTTCCTTTTTACCCCGCACGTCATGACAATTAGTGAGACACATGCCTCTTCTTTCAAGCCTTACAAGAATTCCAATTTATAAGTGTTGTTATTCAAAGAAATGTCCTTGCAATATTTCTCGAGATACATGAGCCAATCTAGAAATTCTTCCAGTAATTTCTTATCCTTCTACATTATTTCAAGAATCTCCTCTTTGGGGGTCTTCCTTTTGCAATGTTCTCCATACTTACACGAGAAAGTGTCTTGCAGTTCAGCCCATGAAAATATTGAATTTCCCTCCAAAGATTGAAACCACATCATTGCAAAATCCTTCAACATGGCTGGAAACAACCTTAATTGTTGTGGTTCTGATGTGTAATCAACCCACCGTAGAAGACATAAAACTCAAACAAGTGGTTATTGGATCTTTTGCTTATGCCCACCAAAATAATTGCAAGTTTGCAAAAGAGATGTTTTGAATCCCTTGATTTAGTTCTAATGCATTGGCTACAATCAATAATTTGATAGGATCCTACCTTGGTAGTGGATTTTCCATATTTATAGTCCTTTGAAATGCTTCTTGTTGAATGGTTGCCAGTGCTTGTACTAGAACAAGAGAAGAAGAGCTTCGAGCTTCTAACTCGATATCTTGCTCTTGTATGTTCAAAATGTGGAAAGATAAGGTACGATACGATAATTTAATAATATCCAATGACTAACCACAAAGTTGTACAATTCTCGATGTTGTATTGCAAGATGATGTCGCATTGCAAGGAGAGTGGATCTATTACCTACTATTGGATCTTTGTTGTGAAGATATGCCCATGTTTGTGTTAGAATGTGCTCATTTTACCATAGACAATATCACTATTGTCACCCAACCATAGGCCGAAGCCACCCTCCGAGCACCTTGACCTTGACAGATAGAAGAATCCTGGTAGCAAACCAATAGCCAAGCAAGGCTAATGCACCAAGAAAGAAGTAACCAAAGCTGATCAGAGAGTCCAACCCAGAAAGATAGAAACAATAGACTTCAGAACTGGCGGCAACACCTTCTCTAGGACTTGCGCATAAGACTGCCAGACTGCAGTGCACACAAGACTGCCAGACTGCAGTGTGCACAAGTGTCTCTCTGTGATTCTGAGAAGTGTGTGTAAAGTGAGGACTAGCGCCCTGTATTTATACTGGCTCTGGCAAACTGTCTGGGCCGACTTCTCATTCTGGGTACTAATTAATTCATATTAATTATCTCTCTTAGCCGACATCTCTTCTAGGGTTACATTCACTTCTTTTCTTGCTTCCGAAATATTATAATCTTGTCAAAGAGTCACAATGGAGGTTGATGCCTCCCGAAGCTACCATAATATCAACACTCCCTCCTAGCTAGGGAGGTATAACTAATAATGGTCTTGAGCACAAACATACCATTCAACTGGTATCATTACGAGCACCGTCATTATTATCCAACTGGATAATCTCCATGACAACTGGTACAATGTCAACTGATAGAACACAAACGTGTTTATCCATAGTAGTACAAAACTACTCAATCCGTGACACATAGTCACAAACATTGGAACATGTTCACCACAATAGCATACTTCTATTGTTTGGAGACATACAATCTTCCATAGTAATCATATCAACCTGCACAAAAACAATGTTATGATATAAACTGAGTCATCTAGGCCATTCTTCCACTCACATTTGTGAGATCTAGAAGAGCATCCTCCCTCAGAGTAGAACATCAATGATGGGCTATCTGGACTATTCTTCTCAAGCAAGGAAGAATAATTGTCCTGATTTCTGAGCCCGTACCATTCCCTATCCTGGGCCATTCCTCCGGCACTATTCAAAGTGCAACCTAGAGAGAATGAGTCTACCCTAGGGAAAGCATGTCCTTGATTGCTGAACCTGGACCATTCAACTATCTGGACCATTCCTTCGGCACTAAACAAAGTGCAACCTGGAGAGAATGAATCTTCCCTAAGGAATGACTGTCCAGACCATTTCCTAAGGAAATGAATGTCTTGCACCACCCTCCAAAATAGACCATTCTTCGAAACTGCTCACAACTGTGAGCTTCGAAAGAATGACTATCCGGCGAGGCGGACCAGTCTTCTTGACCACTGCTAAGAGTGACCCTCAAGAAGAGAGATTGTCCTAGACCATTCCCCATGTTAACCACAATGGGAAATCGTTGTCTATGGTACATCAACAATCCATCAAACCATTTTCATTACAAAAATGACCATTCGATCTGGACCATTTTCCGAACTAGAAAATGCTTGTCTGTCAAAAATATCAAACCACTTTTCAAACTGGAAAGGAACTGCCCAAGCTGGACCATTTTTCAAACTTGAAAATGACTGTCCTCAATTTAGTGATATGTTAGTGCTCCCTCCCAACCTGGAGAGTCATTTCTTCCCTTTCAGATAAGGGAGTTATTTCCACGATCCCCAATTTGTCTCGAAAATATGCAAACTTTATTCCGGACAAAGGCTTTATCAGGATATTTTTTGTCTGCTCATCTGTGGGGATGTACTGGAGCTTTACTTCTCCATCCTGGACTTTATCTCGAATCAAGTAGTATTTGATCTAAATGTGTTTCAATTATTCATGAAACACTGGGTGTTCTGATAGCCTTATACAACTTTGATTGTCACAATGTATTATGGTCGAATCTGGAACTTGATCAAATAATCCAGAAACCAACTTTTTCAGCCATATTGCTTATGTACATGCCTCACATGCTACGATATATTCTGCTTTTGCTGTGCTGAGTGCGACAGACTTTTGTTTTCTGCTGCCCCAAGATATCATAGCGGAGCCCAAGCTGAAACACATCTTTGAAGTGCTCTTTCTGTCTTCTGTACTTCCTGCACAATTTGAATCTGTGAATCCATGAAGCTGTATATCACTGAATGTTGTATATCTTAAACCATAGTTTAGTGTCCCACGAATATACCTTAAAAGATTCTTTGCAGATGTCCAATGCTCATATCTAGGTTCCACCTGGAACTGGCTTAGTGTGTTCACGACAAAGCAAATGTTTGGTCGAGTATTTACCAAATACATCAATGACCCAATCAATTGTTGATATAGTGATGGATCTACTGGATCAGAATCTGAGTCTCTTACTTTTCTTATATCTGTGGTCATTGGCGTGTCCATGGATTTGCAATCCATCATTTCAAACTTCTGAAGAATCTTTATTGCATACTTTCCTTGTCCAAGGAATACTTCACCACGCTTCTACCATACTTCTAGTCCCAAGTAGTAATGCATGAGACCAAGATCTTTCATGTCAAACTCAGAAGCTAGTTCCTTTTTGCACTGGATGATGAGAGACCCTTCACCTGTTAGGAATAGATCGTTGACATATAACAGTAGAATCATAGGTGCATTTTTCACGACTTTGTAGTAAAGATTTGGATCTGCATGACTTTTGGAGAAACCAAGTATCATTAGGTAGCTGTCTATTTTGGCATATCAAGCTCTTGGAGCTTGCTTGAGTCCATATAAAGCTTTCTTTAGTCTGCAAACATGAGTGTCTCTGGAATGTACTTCAAACCCTTGAGGTTGTTCAATGTATACTTCTTCTTCAATTTCTCCATTGAGGAAAGTTGTCTCTACATCCATCTGATGTAAACTCCATCCCATGGAAGAAACAAGAGACATGATAGCTCTAATGGAAATATATTTGGAAACCAGAGAAAATGTTTCTTCATAGTCTTCTCCCTCCTTCCGGGAGAACTATCTAGCTATGAACCTTGCCTTATATTTATCCACGCTTCCGTCTGCTGCATGTTTGATCTTATATACCAATTTTGAAGTTACTACTAATTTTTCTTTAGGTCTAGGCACAATTTCCCATACATCATTTTTCACGATGGCTTCTTTCCATTGTTTCTTCTGAGCTGCCTCTTCAAACGTGGTAGGTTCTTCATCTAGAAGCTTTGTCATACATGTTTCATAGCTGGAGAATCTTTTGGGCTTCTTACTTTTTCTGAAGGTCCCACTTGGGGCCTTGAGTCTTTATGCTTCTTGTAGGGTGGCTTCAAGCCAAGCTGGTCATTTCTTGGTCTTAGGTACGGTGTTTGAATCAATGGTCTCACATGGTTGCATCGGATGATCAAGTTGTCCCTTTTCTTCATTCTAGTTTTCTTGAAGACATGTGCCTTCTTCAATAGGCTCTTCATACTCTCCTTCTTCTATAGTTTCTTCTATGGATTTCTTGAAAGCCATCTTTTCATTGAAGGTCACGTCTTTGCTGATTTCAATCTTATGTTGTTCCGAGATATAGATTCTATAAGCCTTGGATGATTCACTATATCCCACGAATATGCCCTTCTTTCTTGAGGGTTCTAATTTATTCCTTTTGTCCTTGGGAATGTGAAAGTAAACAGAACATCCAAATATTCTTAGGTTTTCCACATTAGGTTTATTTCCTGAGAAGGCTTCTTTTGGAGTCATATCCTTCAATATGCGGTGATGACTTATGTTCTGAACATATATTGTTGTCATGGCTGCTTCTCCCCATAAAAACATAAATACACCTTGATCGTTTAGTAGTTCCTTCACGGTTTCTTCAATAGATCCATTATTTCTTTTTGCTACACCATTTTGTTGAGGATTATGAGGAACACTCAACTCCCTCCCAATCCCTATCGATTTGCAAAAGGCAACGAATTCCTTTGATGTGTATTCTCCTCCATTATCTGTTCTCAAGTTCTTGATTTTCTTGTTTGTGAGGTTCTCTATCTCTGCTTTGAATTCTTGAAACTTGCTAAATACTTCATCCTTTTTCTTCAGGAGATATAACCAATTTTTTCTCTAGTAATCATCTATGAATATTACGTAGTAAAGAGAACCTCCTAGAGATCTGACTGGCATCAGATCACAAACATCTGAGTGTATTAGATCTAGAATCTCCTTAGATCTATTGTTGCTGCTTGGGAATGGTTTCTTGATATTCTTTCCAAGATCACATCCTTTGCAAATTCCTTCATGTGCAGGCTGTAATTATGGTATTCCTTCAACCATCTTTTTGAGAAAAGGCAATGCTTGATAGTTGATATGAGCGTACCTTCTGTGCCAAAGTTCATTGGGATTGATTTCATCGTGTACAAGAGCTTCTTCATTTTGTTCTAGTAATCTATATAGATTTCCTTCACGGGTTCCAGTAACCCTAACATTCTCTATGCTGGAGTCTTTGTGCCAAGATAACACTTTTCCATCTACGAAAGCTATTTTGTTTCCTTTTTCTTCTAGGCAAGATATGGATACAAGATTCTTTTCTAAACCAGGTACATATAAGAAATTGCTTAAATGAACATTGTTGCCTGTTTTCAATTTGACAGAGGCTTGTCCAAATCCTTCGACTGGGTAAGTGCTTTTGTCTCCAAGATATACCTTGTATGATGTCTTCCTTTCAATTAGATTTGAGATTCTGGCTTGATCTCCCGTCATATTCCTAGAAGCTCCACTGTCAATTATCCACATGTCATCTTCAATCGTTCTTGTGAGTGCTGAGTAGTGTAGATGACTAGTCTTTTCATTCATGACTTCGGTTGACTGGTGACTGGTCACACTTTGATCCAAAACTTCAAATTTGACATTTATGTCTTTTGAGAGTGAGAAGAGGTGCGCTGGACTAAGGCGCACTTGAATACCTTCTTCTTGAGCGAGATGTTCCATCATAAGTTGTCGGATCAGGGTTTTAGGGTTTCTGCAACTGGACCTACTAGTAACCCTAGTGACAGTGTCTTGGAAGATGCTCCTGCTAGTAAACCCTAGTGACAGTTCTTCAATGAGCTTAGTATCCTAATGGATATTCTTTCGTCCAACGGTTAGACTGAATGAAGGAGGTGTGGGCCCATAACTTGTTAGAATGTGCTCATTTTACCATAGACAATATCACTATTGTCACCCAACCATAGGCTGAAGCCACCCTCCGAGCACCTTGACCTTGACAGAGAGAAGAATCCTGGTAACAAACCAATAGCCAAGCAAGGCTAATGTACCAAGAAAGAAGTAACCAAATCTGATCAGAGAGTCCAACCCATAAAGATAGAAACAATAGAATTCAGAACTGGCGGCATCACCTTCTCCAGGACTTGCTCACAAGACTGCCAGACTGCGCTCGTTTTACCATAGACAATATCACTATTGTCACCCAACCACAGGCGGAAGCCACCCTCCGAGCACCTTGACCTTGACAGAGAGAAGAATCCTGGTAACAAACCAATAGCCAAGCAAGGCTAATGCACCAAGAAAGAAGTAACCAAATCTGATCAGAGAGTCCAACCCAGAAAGATAGAAACAATAGACTTCAGAACTGGCCGCATCACCTTCTCCGGGACTTGCGCACAAGACTGCCAGACTGCATTGCGCACAAGTGTCTCTCTGTGATTCTTAGAAGTGTGTGTAAAGTGAGGACTGACACCCTGTATTTATACTGGCTCTGGAAGACTGGCTGGGTCGACTTCTCATTCTGGGTACTAATTAATTCATATTAATTATCTCTCTTAGCCGACATCTCTTCTAGGGTTACATTCACTTCTTTTCTTGCTTCTAGAATATTCTAATCTTGTCAAAGGGTCACAATGGAGGTTGATACCTCTCGAAACTACCATAATATCAACAGTTTGGAGCCAAATCTCCGACACCTTTTGAGGAGGTAGATCATTGTGATCAAGAGTCACCGCTATATATGTTTGAGAGGGTGTTACAAGTACATGAGAATGGACCTCATCTTGTTTGATTGTGCAAATTACGATGACCCGTGTTTCTTTTTAAGTTTGTGTACTACAAGGATTTCCTGGAGGTGGAAAGGATTTCAAAAAGTTGTGATGATGCTCTACAAGTAGTTGAGAATGGACCTCATCTTGTTTGACTATGAAAATTGCGATGACTCGGTTTTCTTTAGAAGTTTGTGTACTGCGAGGATTTCCTAGAGGTGGAAAGGATTTCAAAAAATTGTGATGATGTTCATAATGTTGTTGTGCCTTGGCAACTGACCTTGTTGCATTGGTCATAGGTGTTGGTAAGATAGTTGGGGGGATGTGCTTTATGGCTGTGGAGTGATCATTAGAGAGCCCATCAACATAGATCCTCATTGGGTCTGCCTACGAGGGGGAATGTAGATAGATTTGGAAAAGGAGGGAGTTGGTGGAGGAGGTATGTGACAACGAGATCTTGGGATTGGGCGAGGTAAGTGGTGGAGGAGAGAAGTGGGCAAGTGGAGGGATGATCTTTAGGTGGAGAGGTGTATCCATGTGCCAAGCGTGGTTGGTGGTTTGTTGTGGGGTACGTCAATGAGGTGGAACATAAAGGGATTGGGTCATGCAAAGATATGTAGGATGGGTGATATGAGACAATATGACCTTGGGTATTTGAGGAGAATGAGTGACAGATCGTGGGAGTTAGGCATGAGTGGGGGTGTGCTACTGGAGTACCCTATAGTTTGCAGAGGAATGGGGAGAGATCTGGTGATGGTGGTACCATTGGCTAGTAGGGGAGGCAATTGTAGCTGGAAAAGAAGCATAGTAAGATTCAGGGGTTTGGTGAGTTAGTTTGTGTTCAATAGCTAGAGCAAGGGTAAAAGCCTTGTCTAGTGTAGGATTGTCAAATAAGGAAACTCATGGAAAATAATAGCTAATAGCCTAGAATTTAATGTAATGATGAGTACCTCATATGAATATTTAATCTGGAGCTAAAGATGAATCTTAGAGAAAATGACAATGTATTACTAGATGTTCTGATCTAGTCATTAACGAAGTTGGAACCATTGATTCATCAAATTTTGAAGATGCCCAAGAGGGTAAAATCTTCCTTTAAGAGCTTCACAAAATGCATCCCAAGTGGTAATATGTTGTGGAGAAGGATGGACATAAAGTTATGTAATGTGAGATTGCCACCAAGTCTAGGCGATGTTGGTAAGATGAATCTCAGTGAGAAGCAAATGCTAATCTTATTTTATGTTAGGGCATGCTTGAAAATAAGCATGCAAATTTTAGATACAAGAATCAAAATGTTCACCATTGACTTGTCCATCATACTTGGGAAGAGATATGTTGATATGTAGTTGAAAAGGAGTGGGAGACGTATTATGTATTATATCAACGAGGATTTGAATTAGTTCCTTTTTAGTGTAGTTTATAGCTGAATAAGATCACTAACATGGAGCATTTGTGAACAATTACGACCTGAGTCACAGTGTGCACAATTGTAGTCTTTGATCTTCAATCCTTAGCGTGAGAATGTTGTAGCAGAATAGAGTTGCAACTAGACCAGATCTAGACAACACCCAAAGATATATGATCGAGCAATGAAGAGAGTATGACCACGAGATCAAATTTGACTATAGTTTGAATTCCATCCATCACTATAGATCACCCAAAGAAATAGTTGTGCTGGTCTATGTGGAGCCTTAATGAGCAGAATAATGCCAACCTTTTTTCAGCTAGGGTTCAAGCGGAGACATTGTCATTATACTGTATTTCAAACACAAGTGGAGGTAAGGTTCCATATTTCCAGGTGCTTGATTAGCTTGTTTCTCAATAGATTGAGATTGTCCACAATCTATAGATGCAAGAGAGTTCTAAGGATACAAAAAAGGTGGGACTCGTGCATAAGAGATAAGTGAAGGGCGGTTGGAAGGATAATTGGCATGCTTGAAGTGTTCAATAGTGAGGTTGTGCATGAGGGTAAAGTTGATGAAGGGCGATTGTGGGCAAGGTAATGGCAAGGATGTGTGGTTGCTTATAAAAAACTAGTCAAAACAATGCATACAAATTTGAGAGAATGAAACCCAAATATTGATATCTGTATCATTGAATACCATAAATATGTTGGTCTTTCCCCTTGCTGAAGAGGTTTATAGAAGTCTTATTTATGAAGGAGCAGGGTTTGAAGTAGGAAGGATGGGTCTCCAAGGGTGGGCCGTGCTAACCAAAAAATACTAGAATCGAGAGTGATATATGAGCAAAAGAGTCCAAGATAAACTAGAGAAGAATAAGGGCACGTGTGTAGCTTAGAAGCACATAAGCATCTGCAAACTAACACATGACGTACATGTGTTTGGCATATATAATGTCATTTATCTATGATGATGCTTAAGAAAATTCTTGTTAAAGGACTAAGAAACTGTTGTATTTTTTACCAGATGAATTTGTAGAGATCATTTAAAGATCCGAGTACAATAAAACTTTAACTTTGGTATGTGGCGAAAAGGGATGATCAAACTGAACTTTGGTTGTTGGAAGACCTTAAAAAAATGTCATTGTAGAGCTTGCTTATTAGATGGAACACGTCATTAGTCAACATCAACAACATACTTTCTTGTCCTGTCAATTATAACCTTTAAAGGATGGACCATCGCTGATACATGACTTGGTAGCTGCACGTCCAATCTCCTCAGAAGTAGCATGTGTCCAAGTATGGAAAATAACATGCATTTTTTTCCACAAAATGTGTATGGCAATGTGAAATTGGTAAAATAAAAGAGGACCCAATTTTAGTGCATGCTAGTAGATTGCCTGCCTATAGTTAGTGTACAAAATAATGTACAAAATTTCTATAGTTTGCCTTTCGTTGTGTCTTCATTCATTGTTAGATCCAAACAAAAAGGGTTCATGGTAGGGGACTAGTTGAGGTTACTTCCATGGAGTACTGTGTCTAGATTCAATAATGATCAAGGTAGTTGGGTCATGGATCAGGAGAAGAAATTGTAGTACTAGGTAAGGTGTTGAGGAAGGAACAAGGAAAACATTTATAACATATAATGGAGTGTACAATTGTGGCATCTTGTGTTAGCAAGTCATGTGTCTATTTGTTAGAGATACTATCTCATATTGGGTGACTATCTTTATTTTGTCAAATTCAATTTGATTCTCTTGTACATAACAAATGTGTTTTAAAGTCTTTAGTGCCCATTGGAGTCGTTCAAGGGCGAAGTGGGTTTTCTCTTGTTCCAAATGCTAGATTCCAACCCTAATACAAGGATTAACATTTTGCAGACCATGACATCATAAAAAATATGGGAGTGCTAGAGATGAAATGTCTTGAGGATAAAGTTTTCCAACTAAACAATTATGAGTTGAAGTGTTGGGAAGTTTCTTATGTATTCAATATGTGTTAAGTGTAGTTGTCTAATGCATTTTAGCCATGGCGGCTCCAACATATCGTTAGTATTGCATACTATGTGAAAGCATGATGACCCTTATTAATTTCTTCTTTGTCCAAAGATAACAACCTAGTATAATCATGGATAGTGCACCCTGAGATGGTAGAAATGTACTTGACATAGTAGGTTTTTTACTTAGATGTCCCCTCAATAGTATATTTCATCGAAGGAAATGAGTGCATGCTACAATGGATTTTATATAAGATTGAACCAAGCAACAACTCATTTATAAAGACAACACATTGACTGTGACAATTACACATAGTGCATAGCACAATAGTACACAAGTTTTCACCTTCACAACTCTTCTCTCAATGCTCCTTTGGTTCTGCATTCTGTTTGCACGTCATTGCAATTCCTCCATCACATAACACTATGCTGAGCACACCTGGCAAGCGCCCCACCAAACTGTGGGCACGACTAATCTGGGCATTCGCTCATCTTCTTCGAAGCTCCTCACCTGTCACAGACCTCAGATATGTGCACCCTTTCATTGAACCCAAGTTTCGCTGAGATGCTTCATTCTATGATCTAGTCACTTAGTTGAACTTGCCCTTAGACCCATCAACTGCCTTTCCTTTCCTTTTGACTTGTTGTCTCTTGTATGGTAATAGAGGGATGGGTATGTAAATGGTTTAGAGGAAGCCTTATGCAGAAAATACAAAACTCATATAGTTTGCGAGAGATTGATTGCCTTAACAATGAAATCATGTTGAGCTTCATGCGTAAGACAACTTTATAATTTTTGGAAAATGAGTTTTTAACAATTCATTATCTTTTTATGTTCTACGAATGATTCAATAGATTGTTTGTTAAGCTATGTAATTGCATATTGGTAGTTTATGATTTAAGGTGTTGAACTAAAATTTGGTGGCTCTTACAAACATTAGGTTGTTTGTTAAGCTATGTAATTGCATATTGGTAGTTTATGGTTTAAGGTGTTGAACTAAAATTTGGTAGCTCTTACAAACATTAATTATATATATGGCTTGTGTTAGCCAACATATGGAGTCCAACAATGGTGTGAATATTATATATAAGCTTGTTGCAACTTCTCAATTGTTGAAAAACATAATCCATATGAAAACCTAAGGATTTCAGCTTGTGTTGGGTTTGACAAAACTGGTTTAAGATTCAAATATTAATAGAAATAGAAATAATAAATCTCTCTCTCTCTCTCTCTCTCTCTCTCTCTCTCTCTCTCTCTCTCTCTCCATAAAATATGTTGATTTTTCATTAAGTTAGGCTCAAGCATGAAGTTCATTCCAATTTTAGCATTTTACTTGAACCATAGACAATTGCAGTTACACCATAAACAATTTATTGCAACAACCAAGATCACAAGAAGAAAAACCATGCACAAGTACACAAGAAGTATCATGGGAAACCCTTATCAACAAGCGAAGAAAATCCAACCAATCCTTTTCTATATTCGTCAAGAGAAAGACCTCCCACACCATAAACCTAGCACACAAAAGTGTGCTCACAAAACCTAGAAGACTAGCGCCCAAGAGAGGTGCACACTTCAGCCCAAGAACAAGTACTTGCTGAAATTTCCAAACTCACACTTGTGTTATGTTTCCTCAATGGGGAAATCACCTTTATTTATATTAGACTGGACACATCAAAAGTAGTGTCTGTTGGCACAACAGGGCCAACCTCAATAACTCAAAATATAATTAATAATTACCATATTAATTATCTTTTACATTAATTATCTTTCACTTTATGGTGGGGCCGACCTGTACCCTTTATAGTCAACTCCCTCTACTTGTGAGAATCCTCTGGCTACAAATCTCGCTTTGTATTTCTTGATACTTCCATCAGCTGCATGCTTGATTTTATAAATCCACTTGGAAGTCACTACAAACTTCCCTTTTGGTCTCAGAACAATATCCCATACATCATTCTTCAAGATAGACTGATATTCTTCTTTCATGGCATCTTGCCATACCTGCTCACCTGTAGCTTCTTCATGACAAGAAGGCTCAGATTCAATGATGTGGCTCATGGATGAAAGGTAGCTCAAAAATATTTTTGGTCTCTTTCTCTCTTGGGATGTCCCTTGAGGGGTTGCATGTCCCTCTGCCTCCTGTAGAGTTTGTCGAGCCCAAGAAAGATTTTTATGCCCTACTGCAATATCTTTGGGCATATCAATTGGAGCAACTGGATCAGTTGGATCAACTGGAATAATGTTTGTCTCCCTCTAAATCGCTGAAGGGGGAGAAGGTATTGTCTCACTGTCAATCTCCATCTGAGATTCTCTGGATCTTTGGAAGACTATCTCTTCTTCAAAGGTAACATCTCTGCTTATCTCATTTTGTCTCTGACCAGGGATGTAGATTCGATATGCCTTCAAAGATTCATTGTATCCCACAAATGTACCCTTTCTCCATTAAGGGTCTAGCTTGGATCTCTTCTCTTTGGGTACATGAAAATATACTGGGCACCCAAATATCCTGAAGTGTCCAATCTCAGGCTTCATTTCGATGAAGGCTTCTTTTGGAGTTATGTTCTTCAAGATCTGATGAGGACTCTTGTTCTGAACATATATTGTTGTCATACATGTTTCTTCCCACAGAGTCATAGGTAGACTCTGATCATGTATCATTGCTTTGGTTGCCTCAATGATAGTTCTGTTCTTCCTCTCTGCAACCCCATTTTGCTGAGGGTTGTAAGGAACTGTGTACTACCTCTTGATCCCTGCTTCAATACATAAATTGTTGAAATCCTTGGAGGTGTATTCTTCTCCATTATTTGATCTTAGTACCTTGATCTTTCTTCCGGTCAGGTTCTCAACCTGAGCTTTGAATTCTTGAAATTTTGCAAGGACTCCATCCTTGTTCTTCAGGAAGTAAATCCAATTTTTCTGAGAGTGATCATCTATGAAGAGTACATAGTACAAATATCCATTCAGGGAGGAAACAATCATTGGCCCACACACACCTGAATGTATCAAGTCCAAGATTTTCTTGGATCTATGGTCACTTCTCAAGAAGGACCCTTTAACATTCTTACCAAGAGCACAACCTTTGCAAACATATTTATGCCGAATCTATATCTCTGGAAGGCTTGTTACCATTTTCCCTAGAGCTGGGAGAGCTCTATAATGAATGTGAGCAAGTCTCCTATGCCATAGCTCACTCAAGCTAATAGTATCATGTAACAGGGCATGGACTGGTCTGATGGTCAATATGTATAAGCTGCTTTCTCGAACACCAATTACTTTGGCAGAATTTATATGTGAGTCCTTGTGCCATGCAAGAACTCCTCCTTCAGAAAAGGTAACCTTGTAGCCTTTGTCTTCTAAGGTAGAAATGGAGACAAGGTTCCTCTTCATCCCAGGTACATATAATACTTCACTTAGCTGAAGTTGCATGTCAGAATCTAGTTGGAAGGTAGAAGTTCCAACCCCTTTCACATTATATCTGGCATTGTCTCCAAGGACAACATGTAGATTGGTCTCTTTCTCAACAAGATTAGTCAGGTGATCTCTAAAACCGGTCATGTGCCTGGAGGCACCACTGTCAATTAACCAAGTATCATCATTAGTAGGAACCATACCTAAGAGTGTTGAAATGTTGATGTCTTCATCTCTCTGAAGTCTTGGCTTCCAGGAACTGAATTTGCATGATCTATCAAGCTTGTCTTCAATCATAGTTATGTTCATCATATTTTTAGATTCTTCACAAACCCTTGTCAACTGGGATAGAAAACCTAATGGCTAAGCTAGGCTAGAAATATTAGGCTTTTTTGGGCTTATGACTGCCAACAATAAGCCTTGAAAGTTAGAAAAACACTGGTGAGATGAAGAGATCCTTCAATGAGTTGTAGAAACCCTAATTCTGAAATTTCTGTAGAAAATTATGAAACCCTAGGGCCAAAAAATCAAAATACTCGGAAATGCAATATGAAGCTTGTTGGAGGTGCATTGAAGGAGGTCGTACACTCCTATGCACGTTTATCCCCAACGTCCAAGTATTAAGTGTTGGAACACCTCAGAAAGGAGGGTCGTATGATTTTTCTGGAAACCCTAGGAGGGTCGTACGTTTCTGCATAAGTGAGAGGATGATTGGTAGATGCTTGTGCAATGGGTTCTTCAAGACCTGTGCTCTGATACCATGTTGATTTTTCATTAAGCTAGTCTCAAGCATGAAGTTCATTCCAATTTTAGCATTTTACTTGAACCATAGACAATTGCAGTCACACCATAAACAATTTGTTGCAACAACCAAGATCATAAGAAGAAATACCATGCACAAGTACACAAGAAGTATCTTGGGAAACCCTTCTCAACAAGGGAAGAAAACCCAACCAATTATTTTCTATATTCTTCAAGAGAAAGACCTCCCACACCATAAACCTAACACACAAAAGGGTGTTCACAAAACCTAGAAGACTAGCACCCAAGAGAGGTGTGCACTTCAGCCCAAGAACAAGTACTTGCTAAAATTTCCAAACTCACACTTGTGTTATGTTTCCTCAATGGGGAAATCACCTTTATTTATATTAGACTGGACACATCAAAAGTAGTGTCTATTGGCACAACATGGCCGACCTCAATAACTCAAAATATAATTAATAATTACTATATTAATTATCTTTTACATTAATTATCTTTCACTTTATGGTGGGGCTGACCTGTACCCATTACATCACAATTAGGGTTATAGGTAACCCTGATTGTTAGACAATATAGTAAGGGATCTCATACACCCACTAGTGCTCAACCACTAGGGGCACGCCCACCTGTGCTCAACCACATGGACGTCCAAGTCTCTATCTCACTGCGTCTCATAGGAGAATCATCAGAATACACACTCACTAGTGCTCAGCCACTAGGATCACGTCCACCTGTGCTCAACCACAGGAACGTCCTACTCAATAGATATCTATCTCACTATGTCTCACAGTAGAATCATCTGGAGTATCACATCATCTCAACTCTCTGCACAGAGGAGAAAAGTAAACCCATCACATGGGCTCCTTCACTCCTCGTAGGGGTACACATCGTTTCATCTCAAACGATACACCCATCTTATGGGCATCTTCCCTTCTCAGGGGCACACAACGTTCCATCTCTATCTCAGAGAGAACGACACACCTAACTCATGGGCATCTTCCCTACATATGGGCACACAACGTTCCTTCTCCGTCTCAGAGAGGAAAAACACACCCATCTCATGGGCACACCCAACTCATGGGCTCTCTCTCAGGTCGACTCACTCAGTCTGTATCATGGAGGATGTCTCGCGCAGCTGTAATCATGAACAAAAGATAGATATGATATGTACACTTGCTATAAAAACTGTTATATATGGAAAGAGAAAGAGAGATTTAGATTTACATATAAATATAAATACTATAGACATGATATTTACATAAAAATATTGATACCCCTCTCTTTATTTGTGTTTAGATCCATCTTAAATGATCGTAAAATTTACACCACGTCAAGAGATTCGATGCCTCTTGGTGCTTGATAGATCCAAAGTTAAAATGGATCTATGTTGATTATGTTTATTATAATAATAAAGGGCATAATTCATGTTTGTTGCTGCTATATATCATATTATCAAAATCTTGGTTAGAAAACAATATGTTAAATCCTATCGAGTTATGAAGATATTCTTGAATTGGGATTTAGAGCAAATAATTGGGATCATGATTCATTGATTTACATTTGCCTTCATAGTGTCCATAAACTTTTTTGACATGAACATTAATGTTGTTAGAAAATAATATGTTTGTTAGATCTCATTGAATTGGAATTTAGAACAGACAAGTCCCTAGTTATAATTTCAAGCATAGCCCAATCATAACACACAATTATAGTATTTTCCTTTTGGCTTGACATTATGGATATGATCACGACTTTTTAGATGCCAATATGTTTTTAACTAAGATGCATTGACGCACTATGTGATGTTTTCTTTATGTTTAGGCTTCTTTTGAGGACATCTATGTTTATTATTGTACCATCGTACGTTACAAATTGTTGTCTATTTTTACAATAGATTACATGGTCTCAACCAATTTATACCATGATTTTGGACTTTATAGCAATTCAAGATTCTGTTGTATCCAAAACCTTGAATTGACTTACCCTTCATTATGGGAAATCTTACCCTTGATCTTTCTGCACAACCTCTCCAAGTCTCCTCTAGGTTTCCTAGATGTTATCTTGATTCTTAGAAGTGATTGCATTTTAATTTCATTTTTTTTCATTTTTTTTTTTAATGTGATTCACAACACCAGATATTGGTGCTTGTTACGTCTGGCTACACTTGCTACGTCCATGGAAAATCTCCCCAAAATATGCGATAGATAGACCCATTAAAGGGCACAACATGTCACTCTGAGGATTTGAACCTCGGTGGGGAGGGTAACAATCATTCCTCCCAACCACCCAAGCTACATCCAATGGACATTTTTTTCATTTTTTTAAATGATAAATTTTCATTATTTTTATTTTATTTTTATTTTTACATAAACTAAATTTTTTTATAATAAAAGGTGCGGTCGAGACCGCTAAGGAGATACAAAATCTTGCAAACTTCGAGCTAGCTTGGGGTCTCGAGTATGCAGCTACTACATAGTACTAATGATATTTTCAAATACTCAAATGAAATCTTCACAAAGAACAACCTTATTGAGTACACTCAGAAAAAGACTCCGAGAATAAACGTGAAGAGACATTGCATCTAAATTAATTTGTTGGGGAAGAGCTTATCTTTTTTCCCAACTTGTGGGGCTGACTTCATGTTACCATTGGCTCTGGTGTTTCATGTACTTTCTTCTTCTTTCCGACTATCGTCCAAACTTCGTTTGTAGATATTGGACCATTTGTACTGTCTATGTTACCTGGGATTTCTTGATCTGAATGTTCTTGATTTTCTTGATCCAAAGCCTCTTCAACATCAATTTGATCTGCTGGCTTGATGGTGGCCGAGGGGATTGTTGTATCTGAATTCCCTTATTTGAATCTTGAAGGGAAAATGGCTCTTTCTCCGACTTTTCAGTGGAGTTCTAGCACGGGTCTTGAGATAACGAAGGAGGTTTTTCATCGTCTTATGGAGACTCTTTGCAGGCTTTTGGAATTACTTGATGGTCGTCATTCGAACCAACTCACCAGGTGGATTTCCGGTGCTTTCTGAACTTTTTTTATCCTTTGGGACAGTGGGAAGCAAGATGACCTATTTCAAAACAAGATCTGCAGCGCAAGGAGACTCTCTCAAAGTCAAGTTTCTGAGGCCAAGAGTAATTTTTACTAGTAAGAATCACTTCAGTTGGGAATCCTTTACTGAAATCCATTTCCACACAAATGTAGAGGTGTTATGCCTCGTAATTTCATGACTTGCGAAATGGAACTTTCCTAATGTCGAGCCAATGGCCTCGAGAGAGGGAAAACCCCAAAAATGCAGGGGTAGATTAGGAAGCCTCACCCAAACTAGGGTTGATGAGAGAATGTTTATAGCTGTATTTAAAGAAGGAGACCAGGGTTTCATGAACAAACTTGAGTTTCCCCAAAACCATGGCCCTGAGTTGAAGATCGAATCACGATCTTCCTGAAGGTCAAACTCAACAATGAAGAAACCTTTTACACAAGGGTGAATGAAAGCTTTTTGTTGCATGACAAGAATCCAGGTAGCAAAGATTCCGCTGTTAAGATCGATTAACTTTGGCCAAAGTCCATTGAAGCAACAAACCAAACTCACAGATATGTAATATTCATCCTCTTCTTCAGCATCTTGTCCCATGGGAATGACAAGGGATGGGGCTTCCTGCACCAAAAAAGACGAAGACGGGGGAGCATAAAATTCCTGAACAATATCACGGAAAGACACACCCGACTGAAGAACAAGATTGGGCTTTAGCTTGGAAATGGCAGAAACTGCCCCACAAACCGGGACACCAACAACAGAGTTGAAAGCCACCTCCATGGTCGTTGGATGACGCTGGGGCGAGGTTGTCAGGGTCGACATGCGAAGGTTACACGTGGTCAGGGTTAAACCCTAGTCGATGCAGGCGAGCACCAGAGCGGCTCCATAGCGATTTGAGAAATAAATTTTCATTATTAATGTTTAAAGATGTTTTGATTTCGATGATTAAATATATTTAATTTTAATGATTGTTTTTTAGTTTTAATTTTTCATTTTTTTAAGGTGAATTTTTTTGTAATTAATGATTTTTTAATCGTTTTAATGAATCTAAGAACCTCAATGAATTGGAATTTGTCTAGAGTAGATCTAAAAGAGAAAAAATTCAAGAAATGGAATATAAGTTAGGAAGGTGAACCAACTATTAGAGGAAAAATTCAAGAAATGGAATATGAATTAGGAAGGTGAACCAACTATTGTAGGTTTGAAGGATGATGACCCTAACAACCTCAATGAATTGGAATTTGTCTAGAGTAGATATAAAAGAGGAAAAATTCACTCATCAATTCGATGAGTTAGGAAGGTGAACCAACTATAATTATAATACCATATTATAATTGGATGTTGTTAACGATAGAGTCAAAGTTCTATTGCTTTTTAAAAATTATTAAATGTATTTTAATTTTAATTTTATTCATTTTGTTCTATTGATTTTTAAAAATTATTAAATGTATTTTAATTTTAATTTTATTCATTTTTTAAATGATATTTTCTGTAGTCATATCGATTTTTAAAAATTGATTAAATGTATTTTAATTTTATTCATTTTTTAAATGATATTTTCTCATTACTCATGTTGAAAGATGTTATGATTTTAACAATTAAAAATATTTAATTTAATTTAATTTAATTTTGTTTTACTCATGTTGAAAGATGTTATGATTTTAACAATTAAAAATATTTATTTTAATTTAATTTTTTTTAAATGAAGAATTCACTTTAAATTTTTTTTAAATGATGAAGTTTTGTTTGTAAGCCTAAAATTATTTTAAAATAATAAAATACAATATAAATATTAATAATGAAATATATTTTAATTTTTAATTGCTAACTTTTTTAAATAATAAATTTTGGAATCTTATTTATGTAATTTTATTTTTCTTTGGTTTCA
>ML780447.1:842791-853188 GCA_009831015.1 Picea engelmannii | reverse complement strand
ACACAAATATAGTTAAATACATAGATACAAACAATACACACAAATACAATCAAAATATATAGATACAACAACATACACATACAATCAAATACATGGATACAATACACACACAAATACAGTTAAATATATAGATACAAACAATGATAAAATACAATCAAATACATAGATACAAACAAATAACAAAGATACATTTCAAAGAGCACACAAATACAATCAAATACATAGACACACACAAAAGTACAATACAATCAAATACATAAATATGCTCAAAATAATACTCAATACAATAAAGTACATAAATACACAAATATAGTTAAATACATAGATACAAACAATACAATCAAATTATATAGATACAACAACATACACACACAATCAAATACATGGATACAATACACACACAAATACAGTTAAATATATAGATACAAACAATGCACAAATACAATCAAATACATAGATACAAAGAAATAACAAAAATGCATTTCAAAGAGCACACAAATATAATCAAAACATAGACACACACAAAAATACAGTACAATCAAATACATAGATATGCTCAAAATAATACTCAATACAATCAAGTACATAAATACACACAAATATAATTAAATACATAGATACAAACAATACACACAAATACAATCAAAATATATAGATACAACAACATACACATACAATCAAATACATAGATACAAACAAATAACAAAAATACATTTCAAAGAGCATACAAGTAACACTCATAAAGATACATTTATATTTACAAAAACAAAACAAAAAAATACATTCATATATTCACTAAAAAAAATACATTCATATATTTACATACATTGATATACATACAAAAACACTAAAAAATACATCTATTATAAACATAAAAGTAAACATTACAAAGATTTAATACATACATTTATATATATACAAATTTAATTAAAAATATAGTGATACATTCACAAACAATTCTAAACAACTCTTATAAACAATCAAAACCACATATTCATAAATATACAAGCAAATTAAATACTATAAAATATATTTATATACATATAAAAAAAACAACACCTCTCACATCCACAATACTATTTCAAATATACATAATTAATATTCTAACTATTAAAAAATACATTACATACAAAATTAATTAAAAGTACAATCATACCTTTACAAACCATTCAAAACCACACCTACAAACAATCAAAATCATACATTCATAAATGTATAAACAAACACTATAGAATATATTCATATACAAGGAAAACACCTCTAAATGTAAAGTATGAAAATATGATATAATAATATAATAACATATTTATAATAATAAGTAGTAAAAGAATTATATAAAACTCAAAAAATATATATCAAAATAATAATAACAAATTAAGAAAAAAAAGAAAAAGATAAAAATAATAAAAAGAAAATAAATATTTAAAAATATGTAAATTGTATTTTGATGTATTTATATAAAACTAATAAAAAAGAAAAAACCAAAAATATCAAAATAATAACAATAAATTAAGATAAAAAAAGATAAAGATAATAAAAAACCAGAAAAATTATATATTTAAAATGTGTAAAATGTATTTTAATGTATTTAGGTGAGTGAATAATTTGTCATATATTTTTATTGTTTAAAATGTGGAAAATATATTGATATGTATAATTTATGGAAGTATGAATAATTTGCCATATGTATTTATAAATAATTTGTCATATGTATTTATGTTGGGAAGAGATACATAAATATATTTATAAATTTATTATAACAAAAGGGTTTTGATTGCATGCGTAAAATGTGTTAAAATGCTGGAAAAAAACATTTCAGTATGTATGTGTTGGAGTCACTATAAAAGAAATAACATGAAAACCCACAAGCACAAGCACACAAAACACAACTCCAAGGAGGGTTTTACGATTTAACCCTCCTTAGAGCTTTTGGAGGGGTTGAATTCCCCTCCACAAAAAATAAACCCTTGGGTTTATTTATTTATTATTAGTGATAATAATGGATGTTCATGTGCACGTGTTGATCTCTCGATCTACATAGACAATATAAAAGAATAAAAAATGTTTTAAATACAATACTACAAAATATTTACAAAACTAAAAAATGTCCTTCTCTTGTCAACAACTTGGTCTTAATAGGCAATGCCTCAACTTGGTCTTAGTAAGGAATGCCTTAATCCAACTTACACTTGTGCAACCTACAACATTAAAATAACATTGTTAGTACACACATTCATAACACCATGTAATATAATTAAATGCTTCATAAAAATCTTCAGGTGATATAAATATGATATAATTTTCCAGTTCAATATAATAATCAAACTTGATCATTAATTACATAATAAAAATATTTTTACATGAAAATTCAATACCCAAGTTTAATAAAATTATTTGAACAAATAACTAACCAGCATTAAGATAAAAATACTAATAAATTGTTAAACTAGTAAATAACTTCTGAAATAAACTTTATACATACAAGTATGAGCATATGTAAAATTAGATAAAAAAAGAAATGGATGAATGGTTGAGAAAATTGAATTATGAAAATAATGTATATAACTAAAATAATGTGTACATATATATGAGAGAAAATCACCTTTGATAAAGTTATGTTCCTTTATGATTTATAGGTAAGAAAGAACACATACATTCACTATTTGTGATACATATATGGAAGGAATGGCTATAGTTTGTTGTTGTTGTAGATGCTAGCACAAAGGTAGTGGTAGATGTTCTTGTAAATATTTATCTATTTCCATACAAATTAAACAATCTTAGAAATCTCAAGTATTTCCATACAAATCAAATAATCTTGGAAATCCCAATGATTGTAGATATTTAGCTAGCTATTTCCTTACAAATCAACAATCTTGTAAATCCCAATGACTCTACCATAGGCACCAGTTTGAACAAATCTAATATACTATAATGTCATATGTATTTGACTATGACATCACCAATATGTACCTAAAAATAAAATGTGGAATGACATTAGTTACCCAATAATAAGAAAGTAACAAGTTCTTTTAACTTCTTATCAGGGCAATTGAGATTGAGCTAGTAAAGATTCAAAAACATCTATTATAAACATATAAGCAAACAAGAGGCAGCTAGTGGCTAGGAAAATGTTTGGGAAGGTGAAAGTAGCAGGATGCAGTAATCAGCTGCAGGGTCTCCTCCATGCAAATTTAATCAAGCATCCTCTCTGAATAATATGAGATCTTTTGAGTTTTTCTTTCATTTTTATACTTCATTGCTTCTGAATAATCAAATAATTAAGAGTGCATTTACGTAACATCCAATTCTGTGAAAAGACTAATGGTAAAAAAAATTGTTTTACCTTAATGTCTACAATCTTCCCTTCAAAGTCTACTTCCACAGTTTTAGGATCATAGTAACTATATTCCAACCAAGGAACCCATCATCATTGAAAATGTTGTGATTTCCTGGTCAAAATCAATCCAGAATAAAAAAAGCTTTAAAAAGATGGAATTTTACTTTGCACAAAATTAGGTTCCACTGTAAGTTCAACATCTCACAGAGAAGAGAATCTTTGACGTTTGACTTACCCCAAGTTGGAGAGGAAATCAAGACTTGTATTCCACGAAAATATCTTTGAATAAAGCCAAGGCAACACCCAGGTGAAGAGAACGAGTCCCTCCTTCGACAGTTGCAACCTGGAGAAAGGTGTCAACAGAATATCAAACATCAACTTAAAACGAGATGATTACATCAAATGGTTAATAATAAGAAATGATTTTATTTATTTCAGAGGATATTAAAAAAAATGTAATTGATCTCTTTTCAGCCTTAGACACTCACCATGAAGGCATCACTCACCATGAAGGCATCATCTACTCATCATGTTGGCCCATCATCAAAAGCCATTCAGCCATGGTTGCCTCTCCTCTCTCTCAGTTATGACATACCCACAAACATGAACATATGACAAACAACACAGGACAAACATACACAACATGAACATACTGCAAACAGGCACAAACAGACATTAATACACAGCACATGGACGGAGCTCTCCACAACACAACTTACATTACAGTGCCTGAGAGAGAGAGCAGAATCAAGATCGCGGCCAATTTTCCTGCTGAACAGAGAGCGAAATTTTCAGAGATTAATTGCATCCACTTGATATAGAACCCACCAAGAAAAGATTAATTGTAATTCAAAGCGAATTTTTCAGAGATTAATTGTATCCATGTGATATAGAACCCATAAAGATAAGATTAATTGTAATTCAAATTGCTGATTCATGGAAAAATTGGAATCCTCTTTGTAAACTTGTTATGAGTTATCTTCATGAGATCTGTTTATGGTTTGGGTGATAAAAGTGTTTGGTAATAAAGGATATAATGGTATCCTTGTAGGGCTGCTATCTCTTTCTTCTTGGAATAAAATTTTACAGTGAATGAGAAATATAGATTTCCAATTGGCTTATTTTCTTTCCAGTAGTCATTATGTTCTCAAAGAGAAACCCGATTTGAAACTTTGTGCCTACGTTTTCTCACATAGATAGATATGTCCAAAAGATACCTTCGCAGGCCATAGGACTGAATGTTGATCCGTGCAGGCTTTGAAATTTCACCTAATACTGCTGTTTTGTAGATCTAAACTTACATAACAGTTTGAAGAGTTTACAAGTTTGCAGTGTGGATAAGACTGTTTTGGTCAAATATTGATTTTGTGAGTGTTGTGAAAATATATTATTTTATGTAAAGCTTGAATATTAATGGACACTATCTAATAAGCTGAAGCCACAACCACCTGCCATTAGTTTCCACCTGTAACTTCTGCACATAGAGAGCCAACATGTTGAATTTCTATTCATAGTGTTGGCTTAACACTTGAGTAAAGCTTACAAAACTTTCTGTGTGTATTACACATGAAATTAGTATGTGTAATACACATGAAATTAGTATGTCCATAAGTCTAATTCATGTCCCTGCATTGAAAAAAATCACTGTATTTCGAACAATTGTATTTTATTAAGGAGATTGCATAATAAAGAAAGCTTCATGTTACTTTGCCAATGTGACCTGGCTTGATGCTTTCAGAAACCTTAAAACCATAATATTAATGTTTATTCAATCACTCAACAACTCGACACCGAAGGAAATGTATAAAATATCAAGTATGCATATTCTGATAAAATGTCAAAAGCTGGTTTCAATGTAGTTTAATCTGTCCACTAGTCTGTCAGATTATAAGCCTACGAGATATAGGGACACCAACGAAGCAGCATTCAGGGAGGTAGCTGCTGAAACCGTCCCAGAAAATAGGATTTTCTTGCTTTTGGAAAAATTGTTGATTCAAATTGTAATTCAAATTGTTGAATCATGGAAAAATTGGAATCCTCTTTGTACATTTGTTATGAGTTATCCAGAGGTAAAATTAATTTCATGGAAGAATGCATAAAAACTAGCAATCTATACTCATTTTTGTGTATATGCAATTAAAAACCAGAATAAAACCACATCATTAGCCAGAAACGTACCTCTGTCAGTCCACGTCATGTGCAATGAAGAGCCAGGCACGTAACTCTGTCAGTCCAAAACYGTCAGCRATCTTCCCTTCAGGTCCGGCCTGATCTGTTCGGATCAKATTTTCCAASCTCCATGATCTTCTTTTTGACTCCGCYTTGATCTGTTCGGATCGGATCTTCCGATCTTTGATCATGAGGATTTTGGCAACAAATGTGTTGGGATCCTTCACCGATTTATTTGTTGGACATGACACTCCACATAGAAAATGCACCGGATGAATTCATCGATTTCTCTACCAGTTCTGGATAGTGACGATTCAATACGTCTTTCAAACTCTCTGTATTTTTGTTTACCCATTCAAGGCCTTTCTCTGTATATACTTCCTTGTTGAAATCACTGGTGAAAAATCGATCTGCTTCCAATCGACTGCAATAACAATAGACAACAAGTCCACCATAAGAAACTGCACAGATACGTACATCCAGGCATTTTTMTAATTTTGCTTGTGGATTGAATATAATAAAGGAATACTACCCACCGTGATGCCATGAGCAAAAAGATAAAGAAAGCTGTCTCGCTGATTGCATAGCCATCAGGCCGACCAACAAATCCAAATTTTCAACGTCGTTACCATAAACCTCTTGCAGGACTTTGATAGCCTCCTTATCACCTGTAAGGTCTGCCCATCGCGAAATGGGAATCATAAGCATATTGCGACGGAATTGGTTGTATCTTGATACGCTCCTCTCCCTGTCACGATAAACTGAAACAAATCACAAAATCCAATTCTATCAGATAATAACATGACACCCAAAATTTTACTGATTTTAATATGATCTTGAAGAGAGGATTATGAGCTAATGATCTCTTACTCTCAAGTGCAGGCATGTCTACATGATCAGGTCTGTCCTGGCCACTGGGGTCCTGAGCAATGAGGTTTCTCAACCACACAGGCTAGTTCCAGAGATCAAGGGCGCCGCAGGCTTGATGCCCCATTGATACAATCTGAGCTTCACTGCCAATCTCTGATAACGTTTTTTCTCCTGAAACTCCTAGGAGCTCTCTTATGTCTACCCTGTGACATGAAAATTAAAACCACGGAGTAAGTGAGAGTTCTGTTCTGTAAGTGATGATGATGGTGTTTACAGTCCTTAAGATCAATAAGGTGTTTAAGGTCGAAATGGGAGTTTCGAAATTATTACAAGATAAGAGATCCTATAAACGCACTCTTTGAGCAGGGGAAGTGTTTTATAAACTCACTCTTTCAGCAGCGGAGGTGTTTTGGAACTGGATGAATTTCCATGAATGTCTCTGAGGAGGATGTTGTCTGGCATCATGCGATGCTATGCATGCTATGTTGTCTGGCAACAAATTTGTTGGGATCCTTCACCGATTTATTTGTTGGACATGGCACTGTTGCCGAGGGCCCGGGTGTTCATCGTTCTCTCCATGCTCGCAGTTCGCCCTTACTCCTCCCACTATACAGTAAGGAGAATCTTCTCTGTATTGATTTGGAATTGCGGCCTCTTTCCACACATCTTACAACCCTATAAAATCTCTGTAATCTCTGTAAACCCAGAAACTAAGTCGCCAAACTTCCACCTATCGATTGTCGACACGTGCATCAATCTGGTGACGCTGGATAAATGACAGTTACGATCTGATGGTCAGTACTCCCCATCAGAAAAAGCACACTCGCTGTCAGAAAAATCAATTCAAATTAGTTATGGTCGCTACCTCTGTCAAGAAAAGCACACTCGCAGTCGCTGTCTCTGTCAGAAAACTCAAGCAACGGTTAAATTCAAATTAGTTTCCATTTGAATTGTGTTTGAATTCCTAATACTATAGTGTCACGTAATTTCAAGATACACATGCTCTCATGTCAGAAATATATAATACATGAATTTTGACTTTTTAAGGTTTCCTTTTTGATCATTCATTATCTTTTCTCCACTCTTCCATTCAACTCATGTTCCCAAAGCTTTTACCCGACTACCTAAGAGGTCCACTCTTCCATTCAACTCATGTTCCCAAAGCTTTTACCCGACTACCTAAGAGGTGCCTATGGATTTGTAGTGAACCAAACCATTTTGTGTCTATTATGAGATAGTCCACAAGATGGATTCGACGAGGAACAAATGGTTGTAGTGAGTAGAAAGGTTCAGAACGAAAGATTTTGGCATCTCCACATACTCGTCTTGGGTCTTGACATTGATATTTTTTGAATAAAATGTTTTTTCTAAACTCTATTAATAAATGATATTACATGCATTTTGTTAAAAAAAAAAAGAAGTAGGCCACAATGATCGTTGCCTCAAGAAAATGCTAGTTTTTCCTCAAAGGCTTATAAAAAATTGGAATTGCCCTATGAGCATATCAAAAACTAATAATGTAACTCAGAAAGGGCTAACAAAATGCATAATCATATAGCCAAAGCTAGACAAAATGAACATAAAGACAAATATGGTGGCCAAATGGCTACAATAAAAATAATTGTAAAGTTAGGTAAATGTAATGGATTTAAAATCAAGGGGTAGGTCACAATCATTGGGGTTTGGGCTCCACCCAATTAATGGTGGATAATTAACACATTGGGGGACGACCCATCCATTGTCCACACATGGTTCTAACCGCTTCTCCATTGAAATGGCCAAGTCCATGTAGGGGAACTTGTCATTCAAGGGTTGAGGAGAAGGCTAGTTATCATGGTGCTCTTGGTACAAGCTCAAGCTTTGTCATTAATTGCGCTCCTAAACTAGGTGGCTTGCCCTATGTCATGGCTTGCTACTAGGTCGATGTGAACATGTTGCCAAGAGGGGGGTAAACTTCTCGGGGTCTAACTCATGGTGTAAGGGGCCAAGTCCTAAAACTCCATCCATTGCTAGCTCGACCTTCTTGGCTTGAATTTGAATTTGCGATTGCAAATTGACATAGATAGAGCACCATCATGCCAAGTTAAATGAGCAAATTGTGCGGTTTTAAAGACACATTCATTTCATTTTTTCAGATAAAAAACATAACATCTCTATTTAACAAGCTGCCATGCTATATGAAACTCTAAAACCCATGGGAGTTTGTCACTAAGGAGCTTAGAATGCCAGTGAACGTCCCTAGGGAGGAATTGACCATACATGTTTGAGACCCAAGCTAGGGTGGCTTGGCATATGCATAGAGCCAAACAATATGCTTAACAATCTCATTGTTGTGACATAGGGGACATTTGGGTTGCATAATTCCTAGATACTTTAGGCACTAGCCCAACACCCTTAGACTTGGTGTGATTAATAGAAACATAGGCTGCAATATAAAAAAAAAGGGTTTCCACGACTTGCACATACCCCTGGCCTAAACCTAGGGTCTGAAGCCTAGCTAGAACGTAGGGCCATTCCACTTTGTCATAAGCCTTCTCAAAGTCGAACTTTATGAAAAGTGATTTGAGCCCAAGACAATGAGCCTACTCTATCCCTTCCTAAATTGTAGTGACATTATCTAAGATGAAATGACCCTAGATAAAGTTGCTCTATTTTGGTGTGATGATCTCAATGAGAATATACCTGATTTTGAGAGCTAAGGACTTAGCCAAGATTTTGTAGGATACATCGAGCATAGTCATTGGCCATCAACTAGTAATGAGTTTGGGGTCCCCAACATTGGCAATAAACTTGATAAAACCTTCATTAATGATGAGCCCAAGGGATTTTTTGGCACAATTTCCTTGTAGATGTGGAGAGGGTCAAGTTCAACATGGTGAGATTCAATGCAAGCCAACATGAAATTAAATAATTCATACAAAAAATTTCCAAATCTTGAGGACTTATCAAAGGCCATTGTCCTCAGGGATTTGTAAGCTTAGGGAAGTGTTGAGTATAATGGGGTCTTTGAATTGACCTAGATAGTTGGAATTGTAGTTCGAACAATAAATTTTGCGATTTCAACAATCTTAGGTTTTCCAAATTCTGGAGGAGCTCGTCGAAAATAGAGTGATATAAGTGCTAGTTATAGGGTGATGTTGATTTTCACCAAGTTGTTTGGAAACCAAGTCAAGTGATGATTTGAGAATTGTGTTGATCTAGTTCATGGAGCCGTCGAGTTTTTGAAATAAATTGTAGCTTGGGAGATTTACTCACTTAAAGCCAGAGTTTGGTTATTTTTGCAACCATTAGCACCATTCAATTTGGTTATTTTTGCAACGGTGAATGGACACTATCTATTCTACCAAAGTTGCTCTATGTGTGTTGTTGTGCATCCACAAACACAAGTATATGCACTAGCATTTACTTGGTAGGACTTGAACCCTGGTGAGAGTTTTTTTATTTTTAAAATTTTAATTTTCTATTATCAATTAATAATATTTTATTTTTAAAATTTTAATTAAATAAAATGAAAATATTGAATTATGAACAACTTTTGTAATTTTTACTAATAAAAAATTATTTTACAACAAAACATAATCACATTCACTTATGTATTTTAATTGTAATTTTATTGATTTTTAATTTAATTTTATTCACTTTAATTTTCTTTGATTTTCTTATTTTACCAACAAAAAACATAATCAACATAATCACATTCACCCATATATTTTTTTATTCTATTTTATTCATTTTAATTTTTTATTTTTGTTTAAATTTGTTTTATTTTACCAACAAAATATAATCAACATAATCACATTCACTCATATATTTTAATTTTAATTTTATTAATGTTTAAAGATATTATAATTTTAATGATTATATATATTTAATTTTACTTTCAACATAATCACATTCACTTATATATTTTAATTTTATTAATGTTTAAAGATATTATGATTTTAGTGATTATATATATTTAATTTTACTTTGTTTATTTTTAGAACGATGGAATTTCATTTTTAATATTTAAAATACT